>ML245947.1:0-20031 GCA_005239495.1 Nicotiana undulata | reverse complement strand
TACGTACGCACGAGGTAACTAGAGTCTGTGCGTAGCTACTATTATGCTTATCTCCGGGTAGTCTAGGACCCAAAAACATGCTTTACTTGCCGTACTTGTAATTTTACTGATAAATTTAAAATGCTTAAATCAGATCGAAGTTGGCAAATGAATTTCTAAAAAGATTAAACACAATCTTCTTGACCATTAAAAGAGAAATTATCATTTCCTTGGGTAATTATTTTCCTGATGAAGTCTGGATTGACTATTTGAATGTGTGTATCTATGAGTACCTGCGTCGCATGTATGATTCGCGAGCTGGGTAACTCTATTATTTATGTTTGACAGCGTCACACGTATGATTCGTGAGCGGGGTAATAGATACATCTATGGTTCGCGCCGTTTGACTCTCTGGCAGTGCACATTTATTATTTTGTTGGATCGGGCCGTACAACTTCGGCATTAATTGCTCATGCTATTTGCTTGGTATTTTCTGTGATTTGAACTTCTTAAATGCTGTGAGATATAAGTTGTTAATTGAAATGACGGAAACTGAAATTTTAATTATGAAAGAAGTTGTCCCTTCCTGTTGTTATATGTTATTTAATAATGACATCCATGCTTAGTATCACATTTAATTATATTAATTTGACTACTAGTAAGTGTCGAAGACGACCTCTCGTCACTACCTCTTCAAGGTTAGACGGGATACTTACTGGGTACACGTTGTTTTTTTACTCATACACTTGCTATACATTTTGATGTACAAGTACATGTATGGGCGGTAGTCTTCTGGGCGCAACGACGTGGTTGATACAGGGACTTAGGTGAGCTGCATCTTATGAGACGATCCGCAACCAACATAGTCTCCTTCAGAGTATTTTTATCTTCTTTTCTGTCCAAATTTATATTCCGGACAGTTGGTTTATTTTATTTTACTTCCTAGTTAATGCTCATGCACTTGTGACACCGGGTTCAAGGATGATTATGGGATGTTTAGTACTGAAATTTGAAAACGTTAATATTATTCCTTAAAGTCTGTTTATTACTAGTTAAATTGAAGGAAATTTATGTTTTCAGAAGCACTAAAATGAGAATTTAATTTACTATTTAGTGTTGGCTTTTCTGGCAGTGGTGCCCGGAGCCATCTCGACCTTTTATAGGATTTTGGGTCGTGACATTTACTTTATTTCTTTTAAATTTTTGCTTTACTCTTATTAATTGTGTTACGATGTCATTTTACTATAAGACTTGATATACACGTGCAACGCACGTGTGGAGAAACTGGTATATATATAAATATAAATTGATTTTCGGTTACACTCTAAATTTTCCAGAGATTGTAGTTCAATCAGTCAAAGTATTGACGGTCAAGGTGGAAGCTATGGGTTCGAGGCTCGTCAGTCTCGACTGATTCAGTAAATATATCAATTCATCTATCTATTTTCATTCATTCTTGACCATAAAATATTACATAGTTTACCACAGCTTTTTATATGACCCTCTCTCTTTTATAACATGACCTTTTCTGATGAATATGCTTCTTTTGATTTACACACAAATTCTGTTTCCATCTATTAAAACAACTCCACGAGAAAACAAATAATTTCTCACTTTTTTCGGTCCTAAATATAGCCATTTTTGCAAAACGGGATTTTCTTTAATCTATTTTCACATTTAAAAGTGAATTTTAGACGTTACTTTTGTGAATAAGGCTATAACATTTATATAAAGGGATGAAAAAATTTTAAAATACAATAATATCCGCAAAATATTGGCAATTGTCAATAAATTGAGCATCTAAATATAGTCTTCACCAGCACATTTTATATCTGCTTATATCATGTTATTTGCATCCTTCTCATATTTAACACCATGTTTTGATTTAATCTAAGATTTGGTTATATAAACGTCCAAGTTATTAGAGAACTATACATTGGCCCTTGTTGGATTTGAAGCTGCTGGAACCTGGCCATAATGCTCTAAAGTAAGCATTATATCGGTATGAGATTCTAGATGATATAGACTATCTTGCTTCAGGTAAGATTATTTAGTAGTTTCCTTTTTTGTACAGAATAATTTGCTATTATATTTTGTTTGTACAGGTGGAACACATTAAGAAAGCCAAGGGCAGAATACAATAGATTTCTAGGTGTCACGATCCAAACCAACCCGGTCGTGATGGCGCCTATCGTGGAACTAGGCAAGCCTATACTCCTACCCAAATTGTTTTCCATCATGACAATGCTTAAATATTAACCTTTTTCATCAGTGAGACCAAAATAAAAGATAAAATCAAATCCAAAATACTGTAAAAATGAGAAATCCGAAAATCTGGTGTCACTAAGTCATGAGCCATTCTACAACTGGGCCAAAATACATAAAGACAAATAATTGTCTGAGAAATAACTAATGAAAATACACAAAGGAAGATAGGGAAGGAGAAAGGCGGGTCTGCGATTGCCAAGCAGCTACCTCGCTCTCTCCGAAGATGAACCACATCAAGAATCAACTGGCACTATCGTGGCCTGAGATACCTGGATCTGCACACAAGGTGCAGGGGGTAACGTGAGTACACAAACTCAATAAGTAACAAGCCCAAACTGTGGGCTGAGAGGTAGTGACGGACTAAACCTCCACATTCACAACATAACCAATGTACAAAAATTTAGGCATGCTTTCAGTTAACCAGACAACTCAAGGTGATAAGACAAGTACAATTCTTAACAGTTTAACATGTATAACTCAACATAATCTACATGCCAATACATCAACAGTATGAAATGCACAATATGCTCCCACTCTCAAATACTCGTCCACTCAGTAATGTATATGGCTCGCATGGCCCAGGGAAGATCCATCCCAGAATATATACACATCTGACATAAGTCACTCAGTATTGAGGAAGGCCGATCCAGCCCTATGGAGAAGATCTATCTCCAGATAAGGATACACCTCACAACCACTCGGTACTGTATATGGCTCAACATCCCAGGGAAGATCATCCAAGAATACGAATACACATCACTAACATAAGTCGCTCAGTACCAAGGAAACATGCCAATCCAGCCTCAGGGAGAAGGTCCATCTCCAAATATAAAGACTTCGGACAAGATCCATGCCCAGGGAAGATCCATCCCTCAAATATCACTGCACTCACTGGGGGTGTGTTACAGACTCTGGAGGGGCTCCTACAGCCCAAGTGCTATCATAAGCCAGATCCAGGCATAATCAATATAACATGATGCGGCGTGCAACCCGATCCCATACTGTCACCCAATATCATGCTCTCGGCCTCACTCAGTCATCACTCTCCAATCTCGCTCACATGGGCTCACAATGCATGAACTAGCCCGAACCAATGATATAATGTGCAAAATCGACAATTACCGAGACTGAGACATGATATGATATACTATGACATGACTGAGTATATAATATCAATGAAACATATGAGATGACATCAATAAATGACCACTCGGGTCTCAACAGTATCGGTGTGAAGCCCCAACATAATATCTAGCATGATTTCTAGCATGTTTGCATGTAAACGATCGCTCGGGTCTCAACAGTATCAGCGTGAAGCCTTAATATATTATTTATCATGATTTCTAACATGTTCGCAATAATCACATTGATAAAAGCACATATATCATCAGGTAAGAATCACTAAACGGTGCCATAGAATGAACCAGGTCACAAGTCTCACGATGCATGCCCACACGCCCGTCACTTGGCATGTGCATCACCAATTCTAATCACATAACAAGTAGTTCAGGGTTTCGAACCCTCATAACCCAAGTTTGGAAGCGTTACTTACCTCAATGAAGCCAAAACTCTACTCCGCAATGCCCTTGCCGCTCGACTCAGCAACAAATCGTACGGAATCTAACCAAAATCAGTATTATATCATTAATATATGCTAAAGGAACGAAGCCCACATCAAAATTATCAATTTACATCACGAATCCCGAGATTGGCCAAACCCGGTCCCCGATCCCACGTCTCGAAATCCAACAAAAATCATAAAACTAGAATCCTTATTCCCTCACGAGTCTACCCATATCAAATTCATCAAAGTCCGGTATCAAATGGTCATTGAAACCCCCAAAATGAACTCTCCAATTTTCCCTCATTTTCCACCTCAAATCACAAATTAAATGATGAAATTAAATGCATAATGGAGTTTAACCAAAACCAAGTGAGAAATACTTACCCCGATCAGCTCACTGAAAAACCCTTCAAAAATCGCCCAATCCCGTGGTCTCTAGCTCAAAATATGAAGAATGGGTTCAAACCCTCGATTTTGGATTTTTTTAAATTCTACTGCCCAGGTCTTTTCTTCAGTGCGATCGCGTAAATTCCCACGCAATCACGAAACAAAAATGACACAACCCCTAATTAACCTTACGCGATCGCTAACTAACACACACAGTCACGATTCAATGCAACACAGCCTCCACGCGATCGCATACTCCTACGCGCGTTCGCATAGCACAAATGCCTTAGCCTTCACTCCCCCTAACTTCTACGCGAACGCGAACCTCACCACGCATTCGCGAAACACAAAGGACACTCTCTCACGCGATCCCGGCCTAACCTACGCGATCGCATAGAACAACTCACAGCCACTCCCAGCTAAGACTACGCGATCACGAACTTACCCACGCGATCGCATATAAGAACACCAGAACAGAACACCAGCAAGAAAATCTGCCAACTTTCAAACCAAGAATTGGTCCGTTAACCACCCGAAACACACCCAAGGCCCTCGGGACCTCAACCAAACATGCCGACACATCCCATAACCTCATTCAAACTTAGTCGAGCCTTCGAACCACTCAAAACAATGCCGAAACACCAAATCTACCTCGGATTCAAGCCTAAGAACTTAGAAACTTCTAAATTCCACAAACAACGTCGAAACCTATCAAATCACCTCCGAATGACCTGAAATTTTGCACACACATCCCAAATGGCAACACGAACCTGTTCCAACTTCCGAAATTCCATTCCAACCTTGATAGCTAATTTTCCACCGCCGACCAAAAATCGTCAAAAATCCAATTTCGCCAATTCAAGCCTAATTCTACTCCGGACCTCCAAACAACATTTCGAACACACTCCTAAGTCCAAAATCACCTAACAAATCTATCCGACCCATCAAAACCACATTCCGAGATCATTTGCCTATAAGTCAACTCCCGTTTGTCTTTTCCAACTATTCACCCAACTTAAGAGACTAAGTGTCTCATTTCTCACCACCACCGCTCTGAACCCGGGCCAACCAAACTATCACAACATGACATAGCTGAACAACACATAACAAGATAGAAATAGGGGAAACGGGGTAAAAGCTCGGAGCAACCGATCGGGTCGTTACATTCTCCCCCACATAAACATACGTTCGTCTTCGAACGTGCCCAGAGTTGTTCCAAAAACCATCAAAATTTCCGTGTAACCTACCATGCACATACCCAGGGGATGATCCCACGTCACCCTATCCCATACAGGTCCAATATCACAACATAGCTAAAATTTCGCAATTCAACCTAACCCATAAACCTTAGAATCAAATTTCCACTTCTGAAATAATCTATAAGATCAAAATTCCACACTATAACAGAATAAGTCTGAACACGCTGCATATCCGTAACTCAAGATATAATCCCATAATATACCACATGACTCAAACATTCCTAGCGTTAACTCCCAATCACAATAGATGCTCCAAACATCCCAATTCCGGTAAATAACCTCTTATCAAGCGAAGCCTCATTCTAGCACTTCCATATACTGCCAATGTTGAAAGAAACACGTAGAAACTAGCAACCATTCGTCCGATCAGCCAGACATGGAGCTCCCCCCCTTCTCCTATAGGAACTATAGCAGATTTCTAAGCCGACTTCTGATATTGCCAACCATGTTGTAGTCAAAGCTGATAGTATTCATTCTAGGTCCAATGACCTCTTCTCATCCAACACGCCCACTCTGATGACTCGACACATCAATACAATACAAATCCATAACCTGTGCAACTCGTGCACCCAATAGAGACATCCCAACGTACCCAAATCATTGAAAAGATTCACACGAGAGGACAATCCTGCTAGCTCAACAAGTACCATCACAACACCACGCTAAGAGCCTGACACACATCAAAAAACCAAAACACACGAATCCGACACTAAGGGTCATACCTCTACATAACTCCGCTACAATGCGCGATCCCATCCAAACGCTGGTTCACATGAAATACTTCAAGCCACCTTGCCCCAAAATCAATGACCGTGTGCAATTCGATATCAAGTACTCAAAGTGCATTGCCATAACCACGGGGAAATCAGACGATAACATGCCACACGAACCCGAAAGAACATAACCAATACGTCTCAATCCCGCTAAAAAGCCCAAATAGATCCGCACCATATGTGCATATACCCAACAATCATAACTCCTCGCAACACTGAAGGGTAACTCATAGATCACTTCAGAACACGAATAAACTCAATGACAATCAAATGGTACATCCCTCAACAATATCAATTCGGAGTCAACAATTCCGACCAAGTGCAGAACACACATCCATACTGGGCCTACTAATGAACCCTAAATCAACTCTGGTCACCCGCAACAGATAGATAACTCTCCGAAAGTTCACAATGACTGAATCATGGCACATACTAACATCTGACTAAATTTGCTCACATCTTAACGGTCCGCAGCCACAAAATAACCTGTCTATGAGAACTCTCTGTCTCGAAGTCCATGAATCACCATATCTAATACTCAATCATTCCATGAGGGATACCCCTATAATTCTTTTGTGCCATCAAGCAAACTGGAATATCAGGAGTCGATCCAACAAGAGAGCGCCGCAATACCAATGAAGTACCCTTAACTCAAACACATTGCCCTTTCTGAAATGCATACCCTCATCAAGCCGCACCAATTAGTGACACCATTTACCTAGTCATCTGGAACTGTCCATGGTGCCTAAGAATTTCTGACCTTCCTTCCAGAACTGACCGAGACCTCACACAGGCAAATCTCAATCTCTACACAACATACCGCATACCTATGCCATCCTATGATAAATATGAGAACTTCATAACCCTTTCCGAGCCACAAGAAACTACGTACCCAACTAGCCAAGAACTTTACAATTGATCCAATCTAGAAGCAAAATCACTATACATCACATGCTCCTCACGCCAGTAGAAAATATACATCTCTAACCGTAGTAGAACCATCAAGAACTCTCCGAATCCCATTTTTACGACACCAAACCGACATGACTGAATCCTTCTAACTCAACCAAGCTATGCATGTCACCAAAACCCGAGAGCATTGCCAAGAAACACCTGTAGAAACTCATTACGTCATAAACACCCAAAGGACTAATCATACCCCTTACCATGATGATCCGACATACTACCAAGTTGTCCTATTAATCCAAGTTCATTCTAAATTACCTTCGAATTGATACCTTCCCTTGCCACGCAATTCTCAATTACACTGATCAAACAGACCGAACGAATTGGCCCCATTTGCACACCAACATCCTAGGAAGTAATCCACACACTCGAAGCAACAAGCAAATTCCTACACTGCACACACTATACCTTTTATAATTACAACTCAATCATTCAATAAAATCCATTCACCCATAGAGTACATTACAACCTGTATCCAAAATTTCCATTACTCGAGTCATCCCCGATCTCAGCCCCTGTAAGCCACAACTGATTCGCCAGTATACCTCAAACTGAAATTGATACGACACTTAGCCACGCAATCAACTTATCAATAGCAGACTCCCCCACTTAGCCCAAAGCCATAGATCACAACAACCAATAACTCACAATGCACATACACTATCACCGCCATAATACCGCAGTGAGATTCAACTAAATCCTTCATAAGCTCATATAACACCAACTATCTAATGTCTCAAATCATCCGCAAACCTCGCATTCACCATTGTAGTAGTCATGCCAACTCAGTGATCAAAACTCAAATTGCAACATATATCAATTATTGATAAAATAGGACTTGCTACAAAACCACCTAAGGATCACACAACCTCAAGACACCCCGTGGGAAATAGCCCCGCCTGCTTAGCCTCAAACTGATCTCTCTATACCCTTCCACAAACCATAGCTATTACGCAATCACTTTATTCTTCAGCATCTAAACACAACCAACGCCTACCCTCGAGGCATCACAATACGCGGTATAAGAACTTGAAGCCGATGGCAGAACTAACACTGGAGTTGTGGTCAAAGAAACCTTGAGCTTCTGGAAGCTTATCCACACTCGTCTGACCACCTGGATACCTTCACCGGACACCACGTGCCCTAAGAATGCTACTGACTGAGCCAAAATTTACACTTGGAGGACTTGGCATCAAGCTTCTCCTCCCCCAATATCTGCGATACAACTCTCAAATGTTGAGCATACTCCTCCTGGCTACGAGAGTACACCAGGATGTCATCGATGAACACAATAACAAAGGAAATCCAAATAAAGTTGAGATACGCTATTCATAAAATGCAGGAACACTGCTGGGGCATGAGTCAGCCTAGAAGACATCACCAAAAACTTATAACACAACAGGAAGATCCACTTTCCTCCACAACTATACCACATGAGAGGTCCTTCAATATACTCATAACTCGAGGCCATGTGCCAACTCAAGACAGAAGTCAAATACTCAATAGTCCTTGCCACATCTCCGGACAATTATTTTTGTCACCATCAAATAATTTGAGCACATCTCACCATCAAGTCACACTCACAAAATAGTCATCTAGTCATAAAATCCCATCAATAAGGACACGAACGGATATATAAGTCCCAAATGCATGTGCTCACACAATCAAAATCTCAGCAGTCAAGCCACAGACAAAACCCGGCCCCAAGTCCTCCAGACTGGCCCATTATCAACATGCTAAAATCACCTCTTGACCTCACCCATGGAAATCACAAGCCGTCGATGCACAACTGATATCGAGCGCTCACATGCGCATTCGAATACATGAAAGGAATTCAAAGATTGACGCTTTTGGCTGAATAAATGGATTCGCACGACAATAATTCAAGAATGTGAGATTTTTTTTCCTAAGGGTTTTGCAGCCTCTCGAAGATAAGTACAGACGTCTCCATACCGATTCGCAAGACTCTACTAAACCTGCTCATGACTCGTGAGACTTATGTAACCTAGGCTTTGATACTAACTTGTCACGACCCAAAAACCAACCTGGTCGTGATGGCGCCTATCATGGAACTAGGAAAGCCTATACTCCTACCCAAATCGTTTTCCATCATGACAATGTTTAAATATTAACCTTTTTCATCAGTGTAAAAGATAAAATCAAATCCAAATACTGTAAAAATGAGAAATCCCTAAATCTGGTGTCACTAAGTCATGAGTCATTCTATAACTGTGCCAAAATACATCAAGACAAACAATTGTCTGAGAAATAACTAACAAAAATACACAAAGGAATATAGGGAAAGAGAAAGGCGGGTCTGCGATCGCCAAGCAACTACCTCGCTCTCTCCGAAGATGAACCACAACAGGAATCAACTGGCACTATCGTGGCTTGAGATACCTGGATCTGCACACAAGGTGCATGGGGTAACGTGAGTACACCAACACAGTAATTAACAAGCCCAAACTGTAGGTTGAGAGGTAGTGACAGACTAAACCTCCACATTCACAACATAACCAATGTACAGAAATTTAGGCATGCTTTCAGTTAACCAGACAGCTCAAGGTGATACGACAAGTACAATTCTTAACAGTTTAACATGTATAACTCACTGTACTTTACATGCCAATGCATCAACAATATGAAATGCACAATATGCTCCCGCTCTCAAAAACTCGTCCACTTAGTACTGTATATGGCACACATGGCCCAGGGAAGATCCATCCCAGAATATATACACATCATGCATAAGTCACTCAGTACTGAGGAAGGCTGATCCAACCCTATGGAGAATATCCATCTCAAGATAAGGATATACCTCACAACCACTCGGTACTGTATATGTCTCAACATCCCAGGGAAGATCATCCCAGAATACGAATACAAATCACTGAGATAAGTCGCTTAGTACCAAGGAAACATTTTTGGAGAAGATCCATCTCCAAATATAAACACTTCGGACAAGATCCATGTCCAGGGAAGATCCATCCATCAAATATCACTGCACTCACTGGGGTGTGTTACAGACTCCGGAGGGGCTCCTACAGCCCAAGCGCTATCATAAGCCAGATCCAGGCATAATCAATATAACATGTTGCGGTGTCATGACCCCAAATCCTAAATCCTAAACCGTTCGTGATGGCGCCTATCATGGAACTAGGCTAGCCAACAATCACACGTTTACATTTTCTTTTCAAAATTTCCAAATCATTTTCAATAATTCATAAACATATATAAATTTCTGAATTTCTAAAGCAAAACCAAACGAGATAAAACAGTCTAACGACTATCCCCAAGATCTGGAACTAACATGTCATGAGCATCTAAGAGTAGCACCAAGAATTCTACTATATAATACAAAATCTCGGAAACAAATAACTAAGTACAAAACAAGAAAGGGAAACAGAGATGTTGTGGATGCTGAACAACTACCTCAATGTCCCAACTCTGGCTCCACACGTAAAAAGAAGACTAGCGCTCGGTACCAGCACCTGAATCTGCACACAGAGGTACATGGAGTAATGGTGAGTACGAAAACACAGTAGTAATGAAAATAAATCAAGTCTAAACAATAAGAACACATAGGAGCAAATCATCGAATCACAATAAGAAAAATCTTTATTCCCAATGGTGTATACATTTAGTCAATATGCTTTAAAGGCTAGTTTCAGTAAAAATCCTTTGAACAAATGTGATTTCCAATGATTTCAGTAAAATACCCAAGAAGTCTTAGTTTTAAGATGAAATGAATCATAAATAGTTCTCATGAAAAACAAGTATTATAAACCGCCCTCGGGCAATTCATCATTCAGAATCAGTCACTCAGCATACCTCACAATCACTCGGCATCAGCCCCTCGGGCAACCTCACTATCACTCATGCCTCCCAATCACTCATCACTCGGCACTCGCACTCAGCAGGTACCTGCGCTCACTGAGGGTGTATAGACTCCGGAGGGCTACTACAACCCAAGCGCTATAACAAGACAAATCATGGCATCAATCACTATGGCACTCGACCTCTCACATATCATAAGAGTGAAACATGCTGCGGCATGCAGCCCGATCCATCATATCCTCACAATATTGGCTCTCGGCCTCACTCAGTCAGAAACTCTCAAAATGCCATTCGGGCCATAAATAAATGGGGTTCTCGACCCAAAACAGTATTTTATATCATGAAATAATATCAACAAGTCTAAGTATCAAAAACAGTTTAACATGAATGACTGAGTGTAAATCAGAATCACCACGGTGAGGAATATCAGAAAAACAGCTCCCAGGGGGTTTAAACAGATCGGCACAAGGCCCCAAACATGGCTTACAACCCAAATATATCAAAAGCATAAAAATATGTTTTATCATGTTATTTAAAAGCAGTTACGCAACTCAATAGTTGCCTCGGGAAGAACCAAATTCAAATTCCCCATCAGTTCACGCCACACACTCTTCAACCAGCGTGTGCGTCACTCCAAACCAGTGAAAAGATGCTAAGTTTGGGGTTTCATACCCTCAGGACAAGATTTATAGTCATTACTTACCTCAAACCAGCCCAAAAAGCTACTCTACAATACTCTTGCCTCTTGAATTGGCTCCCAAATGCTCCGAGTATATCAAAATCATATTAATAACATCAAATTATGCTAGGGAGACGAAACCCAATCGAAAACTATCAAAATTAGGCACAATTCCCGAAATTAACAAAACCCGGCCCCCAGGCCCACATCTCGGAATTCGATAAAAATAAGAAAACTAGAATCCTCATTCCCTCACGAGTCTGCCCATATCAAATTTACCAAAATCCAACCTCAACTGCCCATTCAAATCATCAAAAGAAATCCCAAATTTTCCTCCCATTGTCCCCCAATTTCCACTTTAGTTTCTCAATTTACATAATAAAAATCAAAGCTAAATCATGATATTAACTCCAATGTGATTGAAGAACACTTACCTCAAGAACCCCAATGAAAATCTCCTCCAAATCCTCCTTCTCCCGAGCACTCTAATGGTATTTTGAGTTATGGCCTAAAACCCTCGTTTTTGAAACTTAAACTTTCTGCCCAGTCTTTTCTTCATCGCGAACGCATCACTATGACCGTGTTCGCATAGAGCAATCCCAGCTGGCCCCTAATTTCCTCTACGCGAACGTGGCTACTAGCCCGCAAACGCACAACACAACCAACCCAGCCCACCGAGAACGCATGGCCCCTACGCGAACGCACAGGCCAATGGGCCTAGTGTCCCTCAGACGCCTCGCACGCTACGCGAACGCACTCCTCCACTCGCGTTCGCGATGACCACTTGACTCAACTCACTCCGTTCGCACCTCCAGGCTCGCGAACACATAGAAGAATTATCCTAAGCACCCCAATTCCCCTATGTGAACGCGAGACCACCTCCGCGAACGAATAGAGTAAATCCCTGCTGCAGAAATACCAGCAAAACAATTGGTTCAAAAATCCAAGGATCACCCCGTTAACCACCCAAAACTCACCCGAGGCCCCCGAGACCTCAACCAAGCATACCAAAACATCTCATAACCTCATTCAAACTTATTCGAGCCTTCGAAACACCAAAAACAACGCAAAAACACCAAAATCACATAAAATTCAAGCCTATGAACTTTGAAGTTTCTAAATTTCACCAAGGATACCGAAACTATCCAAAACACATCCGATTGACCTGAAAATTGGGACACATATCTAAAATGACATTACGAACCTGCTCCAACTTCCAGAATTCCATTCCGACCCGATAGCCTATTTTCCACTGCCGACCGAAAATCGCCAAAAACTAACTTTCGCTAATTCAAGCCTAATTCTACACCGGACATCAAAACTACATTCCGAACACACTCTTAAGTACCAAATCACTTAACGAATCTATTCAAGCCATAAAATGCATATTTCGAGGTCGTCTACCAATAAGTCAACTCCTCGTTGACCTTTTCAACTATAAGGCTAATTTAAGAGACTAAGTGTCTTAATTCTCACCACAACCACTTCGACCCTGAACCAACAGACCCCGACACATCATAAACATACTAAGAAATGCATAACAAAGAAGAAACAGGAATAGCGCGGCTAATTTCACGGAACGACCGACCGGGTCGTTACATTCTCCCCCTCTTAAACAAATATTCGTCCTTGAACGGGTCTAAAAACATACCTGGAGTCTCAAACAAGTGAGGATATCTGATCCGCATCTCCCGCTCAGTCTCCCAAGTGGCCTCATCCACTGGATGCCCTCTCCACTACACCTTCACTGAAGCTATATCCTTAGACCTCAACTTTCTGACCTGACGACCCACAATTGGCACTGGCTCTACCTCATATGACATATCACCCTCGAGCTGAACTGTACTGACGTCCAATACATAAGATGGATCACCACTATACTTCCGGAGAATCGACACATGGAATACCGGATGGACACTCGATAAGCTAGGTGGCAAGGCAAGTCTATAAGCCACCTCTCCAATCCTCTGAAGTACCTCAAAAGGCCCAATGAACCGGGGACTAAGCTTTCCCCTCTTCCCGAACCTCATAACACCCTTCATGGGTGACACCTTTAGCAGTACCTTCTCTCCTTCCATGAAAGACACATCCCGGGC
Source organism: Nicotiana undulata (assembly GCA_005239495.1). Taxonomy (NCBI): domain Eukaryota; kingdom Viridiplantae; phylum Streptophyta; class Magnoliopsida; order Solanales; family Solanaceae; genus Nicotiana; species Nicotiana undulata. The sequence continues at coordinate 6,223 of ML245947.1, read as the reverse complement.
CTTCCGGTCTGCATAGCTCTTCTGCCTACACTGCGTCGTGCAAAGCCGCTCTTGAATAAACTTCACCTTATCCAACACATCCTGAACCAAGTCCGTGCCCAGTAGCCTAGCCTCGCCCGACTCAAACCAACCAATCGAAGATCTACACCTCCTACTATATAAAGACTCATACGGAGCCATATGAATACTGGACTGGTAACTATTATTATAAGCAAACTCTGCGAGTGGCAGAAGTTGGTCCATGAACCCCCATAATATATGACACAGGAACGTAACATGTCCTCCAAAATCCAATTCGTACGCTCTGACTGCCTGTCGGTTTGAGGATGAAACGTTGTGCTCAACTCAACCTGAGTACCCAACTCTCTCTGCACAACTCTCCAAAACTGAGTACCTCTGTCGAAAATGATAGTAATCGGAACCCCATGCAACCGGACAATCTTCTTGATATAGTTCTCAGCTAACCGCTCCGAAGAATATGTAGTACCAACAGGAATGAAGTGCGCGGACTTGGTCAGCCGATTCACAATGACCCATATAGCATCAAATCTCCTCGAAGTCCGTGGGAGTCCAACTACAAAGTCCATGGTGATCCGCTCCCACTTCCATTCCGGAATATCTAACCTCTGAAGTAATCCACCTGGCCTTTGGTGCTCATACTTGACCTGCTGACAGTTGAGACACCGAGCCACAAACTCAACAATATCATTTTTCATCCGCCTCCACCAATAATGTTGTCTCAGATCCAGGTACATCTTCGCGGCACCCGGATGGATGGAATACCGCGAGCTATGAGCCTCTGCTAATATCAACTCTCGAAGCCCATCCACATTGGGCACGCAAATACGGCCATGCATCCTCATGACCCCGCCTATCTCCAATAGTCACATCCCTGACATCACCTCGACGAACCCTGTCGTGAAGGACTAGCAAGTGTCGGTCATCATACTGGCGTGCTCTAATCTGATCATAAAGAAAAGACCTGGAGGCTACACAAGCCAATACCCGCGGAGGCTCTGACAAATCCAATCTCACCAAACGACCCTCTAAAGCCTGAACGTCAAGTGCTAAAGGTCGCTCTGCTGCTGGAAGGTAGGCTAGACTCCCCAAACTCTCTGCTCTGCGACTCAGGGCATCGACCACTACATTGGCCTTCCCCGGATGATATAGAATAGTGAGGTCATAATCCTTGAGAAGATCCAACCATCTCCTCTGACGCAAATTCAAGTCCTTCTGCTTAAGAAGATACTGCAAACTACGATGATCAGTGAAAATCTCACAATGCACTCCATACAAATAATGACGCCAAATCTTCAAGGCGTGGACAATGGATGCTAGCTCAAGATCATGCACAAGATAATTCTTCTCGTGCACCTTCAACTGTCTAGACGCGTATGCAATCACCCTACCGTCCTGCATCAATACCGCTCCCAAGTCAACTCTAGAAGCATCACAGTAAACTGTATAAGAACCTGAACCAGTAGGCAAAACCAACACTGGAGCTGCGGTCAAAGCTGACTTGAGCTTCTGAAAGCTCTCCTCACACTTCTCAGTCCACCTGAATTGAGCACCCTTCTGGGTCAGTCTGGTCATAGGTGCTGCAATAGATGAAAATCCTTCTACGAAACGGCGATAATATCCTTCCAAACCAAGGAAACTACAAATCTCGGTAGCTGATGACGGTCTAGGCTAACTCTGTAACCTTCTTCGGATCTACCTTGATTCCATCAAAAGAAACCACATGGCCCAAAAATGCCACCGAATCAAGCCAGAATTCACACTTCAAAATTTTTGCATACAACCTCTTCTCCCTCAAAGTCTGAAGCACAACCCTCAAATGTTGCTCATGATCCTCCCGAGATCGGGAGTATACCAAGATGTCGTCTATAAACACGATGACGAAGGAATCAAGATAAGGCCGGAACACAGTGTGCATCAAGTGCATAAAGGATGCTGGGGAATTGGTCTACCCAAATGACATGACAAGAAACTCATAATGGCCGTACCTAGTCCTGAAAGCAGTCTTCGGGATGTCAGAATCCCGAATCTTCAACTGATGATACCCGGACCTCAAGTCAATATTGGAGACACTCTAGCTCCCTGAAGCTGGCCAAAAAAATCATCAATATGAGGCAAAGGATACCGGTTCTTCACCGTAACCTTGTTCAACTGCCGATAATCAATACACATACGCATATAACCCTTCTTCTTCACAAATAACACCGGTGCAGCCCAAGGTGACACACTAGGCTGAATGAACCCCTTATCTAGGAGTTACTGAAGCTGCTCCTTTAATTCCTTCAACTCTACTGGCGCCATACGATATGGAGGAATAGAGATAGGCTGAGTGCCTGTCACCAGGTCGACACCAAAATCAATATCCTTGTCCGATGGCATGCCTGGAAGGTCTGCAGGGAACACATCCGGAAAATCACGGACCACAGGAACAGAATCAACAGCAGGAGTCTCACCACTAACATCCATCACAAAAGCCAGATACGATAGACATCCCTTCTCGACCATACGCTGAGCCTTCAAGTAAGAAATCACTCTGCTAGGCACATACTCAGTGGAACCTCTCCACTCAACTCTCGGAACTCCAGGCATAGCCAAGGTCACGGTCTTAGTGTGACAATCGAGAATAGCATGACACGGAGATAACCAATCCATGCCCAATATCACATCAAAATCAACCATGCTGAGTAACAATAGATCCACTCGGGTCTCCAGACCCCCAATACATACCACACACGACCGATACACAAGGTCCACAACAATAGTATCGCCTATCGGAGTTGACACATGAAAAGACGTAACTAAGGACTCACAGGGCATATCCAGAAAATGGGCAAAATATGACAAAACATAAGAGTATGTGGAACCAGGGTCAAATAAAGCCAAAACATCTCAGTGACAGACTGAGATAATACCTGTGATCACTGCATCGGAAGCCATAGCATCTAGCCTGGCTGGAAGTGCATAGATACGAGCCTGACCTCCACCTGCTCGACCTCCCCCTCTAGGGCGGCCCCTAGCTGCCTGAACACCACCCCTCACGGCCTAGGCGGGTGGTGAAGTGACTGGAGATGAAGTCGAGGGCTGAACCCTCTGTTGAGAAGAACTACCAGGATGACGAGGACACTGCCTCTATACATGTCCAAACTCTCCACACTCAAAGTAATTCCCTGGAGCTGGAGATGGGGATTGAAGGGAACCCCTGGCACAAGGATAGCTGTTGGATGAACCATGCATATAAGAACCTGGATGAACCATGCATATAAGAACCCTGGAATGATGATGCTCTGGAGTAACTCTGAGCTGGAAGGGCACTAAATGAAGAACGACCCGGATGAGAGCTGCGGGGACCCTACCCCGATGATGCGCCACTATAAGCTGGGCGAACTGGCTAAGGAGGTCTAAATGGGCAACCTCTACTGTGCTGAAACTACCCTCTGGAAGGGGTACCACTGAAGCTACTAGATCCCCGAGGCCTCTTGGCCTCCCTCTCCTCTCGCTCCTGGGGGCAAACTGACTTAATATCTCGAGCAATATCAACAATCTGCTTGAAGGTAGCACCTGACACTCTCTCCCTAGTCATCACAATATGGAGCTGATAAGTGAGGCCATCCACGAACCTCCTGACCTTCTCCCTATCAGTAGGGACTAACTCAGTAGCATGACGAGCCAACTCTGAAAAACGCATCTCATACCGCGTCACTGATAGCTCTCCCTGACGCAACTGCTCAAACTGCCTGCGCTGCTCCTTCCTGTGAGACTGAGGAACATACTTCTCCAAAAAGATAGTGTAGAACTGCTTCCAGGTGAGGGGTGATGCACCAACAGGCCTACGCCTCTCGAAAGACTCCCACCAAGTGAAAGAAGCACCAGAAAACTGAAATGTAGCAAACGAGACCCCACTAGTCTCCAGAATCCCTACCGTACGAAGTATCCTCTGACACTTATCCAGAAAACCTTGGGCATCCTCTCCCTCAGTACCGCTAAATGTCGGAGCTCCAGCCTGCACTGCTCATCCTCTGGCATAGCTGGAATCATGAAGTCCTGAACTGGAGCAACCGACTAGGCTGGAACTGCCCCCGGTGTCTGAAGTCCCTGTACAACCTTCTCAGGTGTCCGAGCAGTTGGAGTCTGAGTGCCTCCCCCGGCCTGAGATGTAGCGGCAGTAGTAGATACGGCAACCGCATGAGCAAGGCTGGTACATATGGTCAAGATATGAGCGAGGGTCTCCTGAAGACCCGGAATAACAATGGGCACTGCCGGTGCCTGAGCCTGTCCTGCTGGAATATCCACGGCGGGAACTTGATCTTGAATAGTAGAGGGATCCACCGGTACTGCCCCGGCTACAGCGCGGGCTGGGCCCCTACCTCTACCACGGCCTCGACCTCTCGCTGGTCGAGCTGGTGTATGGTCACCCTGATCGGTAGTGCGTGTCCTCACCATCTGTGAGAGAATGAAACAACATAAGTTTAGATTTCCAGAAACAATAGAAGGGCATGACAAAGTTCAAGAAAATGAGATTTTCCTAAGGGTTCTGTAGCCTCTCGAAGATAAGTACAGACGTCTAAGTACCGATCCACAAGACTCTACTAAACCTGCTCATGACCGTTGAGTCCTATGTAACCTAGTGCTTTGATACCAACTTGTCACGACCCCAAATCTTAAACCGGCCGTGATGGCGCTTATCATCGAACTAGGCTAGCCAAAAATCACACGTTTATAATTTCTTTTCAAAATTTCCAAATCATTTTCAACATTTCATAAACATATATATATTTCCGAATTTCTAAACCAAAACCAAATGAGATAAAACAATCTAACGACTATCCCCAAGATCTGGAACCAACATGTCATGAGCATCTAAGAGTAGTACCAAGAATTCTATTGTCATAATACAAAATCTCGGAAACAAAGAACTAAGTGCAAAACAAGAAAGGGAAACAAAGATGTTGTGGACGCTGAACAACTACCTCGATGTCCCAACTCTGGCTCCACACATAAAAAGAAGACTAGCGCTCGGTACCAGCACCTGAATCTGCACACAGAGGTGCATGGAGTAATGATGAGTATGCCAACTCAGTAGTAATAAAACTAAATCAAGTCTGAACAGTAAGAACCCCAATGAAAATCTCCTCCAAATCCTCCTTCTCCCGAGCTCTCTAATGGTATTTTGAGTTATAGCCTAAAACCCTCGTTTTTGAAACTTAAACTTTCTGCCCAGTCTTTTCTTCATCACGAACGCATCACTATGACCGCGTTCGCATAGAGCAATCCCAGCTGACCCCTAATTTCCTTTACGCGAACGCAGCTACCAGCCCGCGAACGCACAACAAAACCAACCCAGCCCACCGCGAACGCATGGCCCCTACGCGAACGCACAGGCCAATGGGCCTGGGGTCCCTCAGACGCCTCACACACTACGCGAACACACTCCTCCACTCGCATTCGCGATGACCACTTGACTTAACTCACAGCGTTCGCACCTACAGGATCGCGAACGCATAGAAGAAGTATCCTCAGCACCCCAATTCCCCTATGCGAACGCGAGACCACCTCCGCGAACGCATAGGGTAAATCCCTGATGCAGAAACACCAGCAAAACAACTAGTTCAAAATTCCAAGGATCACCCCGTTAACCACCCGAAACTCACCCGAGGCCCCCGGTACCTCAACCAAACATACCAACACATCCCATAACCTCATTCAAACTTAGTTGAGCCTTCGAAACACCAAAAATAACGCAAAACACCAAAGTCACATAAAATTTAAGCTTATGAACTTTGAAGTTTCTAAATTTCACCAAGGATGTCGAAACTATCCAAAACACATCCGATTGACCTGAAAATTGGCACACATATCCAAAATGACATTAACATGCTCCAACTTCCGGAATTCCATTCCGACCCCGATAGCCTATTTTTCACTGCTGATCGGAAATCGCCAAAAACTAATTTTCGCCAATTCAAGCCTAATTCTACACCGGACATCAAAACTATATTCCGAACACACTCCTAAGTCCTAAATAACCTAACGAAGCTATCCGAGCCATAAAATCTACATTCCGAGGTCGTCTACTAATAAGTCAACTCCCCGTTGACGTTTTCAACTATAAGGCTAATTTAAGAGACTAAGTGTCTCAGTTCTCACCACAACCACTCCGACCTCGAACCAACCGACCCTGACACATCATAAATGTACTAAGCAATGC
>ML245946.1:636-11862 GCA_005239495.1 Nicotiana undulata | reverse complement strand
TCTTTGCTCGAGAACATGAAGAGTTTTCGTGCAAAGAAAAGTGAATCCATGACTAATTTTTTCCCGCACATCACTACAATGAAGCATTTTGAAAAAGATGACCGAACCTTGCTTCCGAGGTTGCCTACATATCCTTGGCTATAAAGGAATCAGGTCAGTGTAGTTCTGGGAAAACTTGGTAGCTGGGACTACCGGACACTAGAGTTAATACTGTTGCNAAAATTCCTATCTATGTGTCTTCTGGAGCCAAATCTTGATTCTTGACCTGATCGCTTGTGTTGACCTTAGATTGGATCTTGATGCTCTTTGAAGAAAAGACTATGGCTCATTCTCGATTGCTTGGCTTCCGATCGGAGTTTGGAGAAATGAAATTTGAGAAGCTTGATTGTTGACACATTATCAATGCTAAACTCCAACTATCTTGTGATCGAAAGACTTCTTTCTTCTGATGGGAAACTGAAACTGCAAACTTTAAACCGTCACCTGTGCTCTACGGCGGGGCCTGAAAATCCATCAAAGATGAACAAACGAACAAAAAATTTCTGCCCTAGTTTGGACTAGGAAATTTTTGTGAGTTATTAGAGAAAGCTGTAAACTATCTAATTTATTGGAAGGCACACAGAAACAGTAGAATAAACTAGCTGAAAAAAGATAAAATTTTGTAACGAGGGATTGTGTACCCTATGTTACCAAGAGGATAGGCAACCAGGGGTTGGTACCCTGTATTACTGAAAGGAAATGTAACCAGGGGTTGGAACCCTGTGTCACTAGGAAGGAAAGTAACCAGGGGTTGGTACCCTGTATTACTGGAGAGGAAAATGTAACCAGGGGTTGGTACCCTGTATTACTGGAAGAAATGTAACCAGGGGTTGGCACCCTGTATTACTGGAAAGAATGTAACCAGGGGTTGGCACCCTGTGTTACTGGAAGAAAATGTAACCAGGGGTTGGTACCATGTATTACTGATACCCGAGTTAAGCTGCGTAAAACATCCTGAGCGAAGAGTACTTCCACCCGGAACTGTGAGATGGATCCCCCTAGGAGAAACGGTTCTACCTGGATTAAGCTATGTAAAATGCCCTGAGCGAAGAGTACTTCTACCCGGAACTATGAGCTGGATCCCCCTAGGTGAAATGGTTCCACCTGGGTTAAGCTACGTAAAATGACCTGAGCGAACAACACTTCTACCCGGCACTATGAGCTGGATCCCCTTAGGTGAAAGGGTTCTACCTGGGTTAAGCTACGTAAAATGACCTGAGCGAAGAGCACTTCTACCCGGAACTATGAGCTGGATCCCCCTAGGTGAAAGGGTTCTACCTGGGTTAAGCTACGTAAAATGACCTGAGCGAAGAGCACTTCTACCCGGAACTATGAGCTGGTTTCCCCTAGGTGAAATGGTTCTACCTGAGTTAAGCTACTAAACTAGGAGGTGTGAATAGTAGTGATGCATGCTAAAAATAAAAGAAAAATGGAGATTTTAAGGAGCTTACGTTCGGTGACATTCGTCCTTTAAAAATTGCCATTTTGCACTGCTTTGTTCCTGCTTCAAACAAAGAAAAATTTATGAGTTTTCAAAGTGGTGGTTGGTTTGTGGCCTTGATGCCCTATTGTGGTTTGACTTCAAGACCTCTCCGCAGCTGAAGAACTGATTCTATCAATATGCCCTATTGTACAAACAACTAAAAATCATCGAAATATTAGTATTTTTAGGGGAGTTAAAAGCATGCAAAAATTAGGCATTCACAGTTTGAACAAGTGTAAAAGAAACTCCGAGAAAACCCTAACTTTAAAGGAAGTCAAAATGACTTAAAATTGATGATTTTTTAAAAGAAGTTCGAGACTAGTATAAAATATAGAGATAAACAAACTTAAATCGTTAAAAATAGCACGGATCTAAGAGATTCAAACAAAATTCAGGGTTTCAAAGGAAACCCAAATAGAAACGGAAGAACCTGTTATAAACTTCAAGGATCGTAACAAATATGGTGTGATTTTTCCCAAAATCACATCGAAGAAGCTATGAACAACCAAAATAGAAACCCCAGACACAAGTCGGCACGGCCCAGGGCCCTTGAAGGCCTCAGAGATGATGAGCAAGGTGAGGGGGGAACCAATGGAGGCTTGGGGTTGAAAGGTGGTCGCCGGAGATGGCCGGAGAGGGAGGCAGTGGTTGAAGAAGGCTAGGGTTAGATTGAGAGAAGAGAAGAGACGAGAGCATCTGAAGGCGGCGTGGTTTGGAAAATGATGTAGGGTTAGGGGTCTTCAGGAATTAAAAAGGAAAGGGTTTATTTGGACCGTTGATCTGGGAGATCAACGGTCAGGATTAGACCGGGTAGATGGGTTCTGGGTTTGAGTAGGAGTCTATAGGATCTGGGTCGGGTAATTGGGTAGGAAATTGGTTTAAGAGTGGGCTCAATTCGGGCTATAATTGAAAGCCAAATTTGGCTATGATTTAAATAGCCAATTTCCCTATTTTGATTTTAATAAAATAATAAATAGTTTTCTGAGAATAATTTTTTATACCAAAATGATTAAAAATATATAATTATTATTTTAAAAATATAGGGGCCAATTTTATACGTATAAGATATAATTGTACATTAAGACGGGCTAACATTGCAATTATATGCAATTTAGCTTGAAAAATACTAAATGTAATTATAAAAATACATAAAAAATTATATTAATTACATTTGGTATAAGTATAGAATTTAAATGAATAAATCATTATAGCAATAATTTTGGAAATAATTATTGCGAATTTTATGAATAAGAAGGGGAGAAAATAAATCAATTTAAACCCTTAAAATTATGGAAAAAATTATAAAAACCTTGTGTATGCTTATATATGCTATTTTGAAGGTATTTATGTATATTTAAAATATATAGAAAAATTGGGTATCAACAATACTTATACACAACTAACTTCAACTAAGTAACTATTAACTCATATAATTAACTACAGTTAACAAATTTTGCTTAACAGTAATCTATGTATATTAACTAAAAAATGGTGTCTTCGACTGGCTATTTGTGTAAAGGTCCCTTTCAATTTACAATGGCACTTTTGCTTAAATCAAGGAGACATTTGCATCTATACTTAGTTTTTGGGTCAACTTTTAACTTATACCTGCTTTGCAAAAATAATTGAAAGCGTACCCACTTTTCGGGTAACTTCTGACATACGAGCCTGAAGTAGCAAAAATTTATGTCTGAAGTTTGAACTTCAGAATGTTTTGCCTGAAGTGTAGCAAAAGTTCAGATATTTTTGCCTGAAGTTTGGCCTGACTTGCAAAGGCAATCACGCAACTTCAGTTCATAGTGCAATGGCAAACATCAGTTCAACAAAACTACATCATGTTTTGGTTGATGTTTTTGTTATGTAATTGCTGAACTTCAGTATTCCAGGAGCTGAAGTTTGTTTTGTAATTGCTGAACTTCAGCATTCTAGGGCTGAAGTTTATTTTGTATTTGCTGAACTTCAGCATTCTTAGAGCTGGAGTTCTAAACAACAATGAATTTAATAGATCATGATTAACAGTGATTGATGCTGTTCATTTCAAAGATTAAAGAATGAAAAATATTTTCGACATGAAAGTAAGTTACTATTGATAAATTAGAACCAAAAATCAATGTGCCTATAAAGCTAAAATATCTAAGACGTTGAATTATTGTGAATAAGACCAAACTGAACATAATGGGACAAGAAGATATATATGAATCATCAGGACAGAACGCATAACAATATCTCAAGCTTCAACATTTAGAAAACGAAGGAGGAGAAGAAAGAGTCATGAAGTTGTTTAAAAAGTGGCAAGTTAAAACTTTTTTAAAAAGTAGGTATATGCAATAAATAGAATTCTATTTATAGTGAATGTCTATATTCTAGAGAGATTCTAGAGTTTTTTACTTGGTGGCTAAGTCACTTTTCCCCTATAAATAGAGGGGTCTTACCCCATTGTAAATCACCCCAAAATTCAATAAGAATTTCCTCTCTCTTTCTCTGCAATATTGTTCTTGTTCTTTTATTGTTTCATAACACGTTATCAGCACGAGACTCTACCGTCTCAAGAAGCTCTTTGAGAAGATTAAGGTATAACTTTTCTCCTTTTTTTTTTTTAAAATTATGACTGACATTATGAAAAGAAAGTTCGTTGCCCTTGAAATTTCGGGCAAGAACTATATGACATGGGTGTTGGATGCTAAAATCCATTTAGATGCAATGGGTCTTGGAGACGCCATTAAAGATAAAAATAAAGCATCTACCAAGACTGTGCTAAGGCCTTGATTTTCTTGCGCCATCACCTTGATGAAGGGTTGAAAATAGAATATCTCACAGTCAAAGATCCACTTGTTTTATGGAATGGCTTAAAGGAAAGATATGACAACTTAAAGTTGGTTACTCTTCCACAAGAACGATATGATTGGACTCATCTGAGGCTCCAAGACTTTAAGTCTGTTTCTGAATATAATTCTGTGATGTTCAGAATTACTTCTTAATTGAAACTCTGTGGAGATACTATCACTGATTATGATATGCTTGAAAAAACGTTTACAGCATTTCATGCTTCTAATATGGTCTTGCAACAACAATACCGAGAGAAAGGTTTCAAGAAGTACTCTGAGTTGATTTCTGTTCTCCTTGTGGCTGAGCGAAATAATAACTTGCTCATGAGAAATCACGAAAATCGACCCACTGGGTCTACATCATTGCCTGAAGTGAATGAGGTGTATTCCCATTATGCCAAACGTGGGAAAGGCCGTGGCCCTATTAATGGTCGTGGTCGTGACCGTGGACAAGGAAGAAATTTTCCTGGTGTTAATCACCCCCCAAAGAAAAATAACCACCAAAAGTGGAAACGGAAATATGAGAAGCCAAATGCAAATGATTCTGAAATTGAATGTTATCGTTGCGGTGGAAAAGGCCATTGGGCAAAATTTTGGCGTATACCAAAATATTTGGTTGAGCTTTATCAAGCATCTCTAAAGAATAAAGGCCCTGAAGCTAATTTTGTCTATAACAATGAATTTGACATCACCCACTTAGATGTGGTAGACTTCTTTGAGCGCACTGATGGAAAAATAGACTACTTGATCGGTGATGGATCTGTGGTTAAAGATGATTGAGTAGGTTGGTTTTATTTTATTTTTCCTATTCGTAGTAGTTAATGAATAAACATCATGTAATCATAGTTTTTTACATGAGTAGTAGTCATTAGTTTTATTTGTTTTATAAAACAGCGTTAGTTCGTTTTGATTAAATATTGTTTTAGTATTCATTTTAAACAATGTTTCAGTTTAATTAGTCTTCTTGTTTCATTTTAATCAACGCGTGCTCGTTAAACATTAATAGTAACACGTTATCAGAAACCAATGCACAGACGTTAACATGTGTAAACTACAATTTCAAGAATCTTGTTTAGTCCTTTTTTTTTTATAGTTTTAAACACTATATTTCGTTTTAAACTACAATGTTTAGTCTTTTTTTTCTTTTTGACATGGTTTCATTTTAACCAACAGTGTGTGTACTCTATTTGTACTCACGAGTAGCGTAAAATAAAATATAAAATATGCGCATTGATTTTTTAATATTTACTATTATTGTAATTTCAAAATTCGTTGTTACAAAACATGCATTGTTACAATTGTTTCCTCAAAGCACAGTTCATAAATCTAATTCCCTCTATGTGTTTTCTACTGTGCGATATTATTAAGGAATTTAACATTAAGTATAATCACATTATTTTTAGCTATATAATTGTTCGTATTATAATCAGAGTTTGCTCGAAATTGCATTATAATGTTTGATTAACTTTATTTCTTTTCTTTTTCTCTGAAAATACTAATATTTATTTGTATATTTTTTTCGTATGTCAAACCATGGGAAGCTAATATGGATATCTCACAAAACAAATTTGGATCAAAATTCAATTGTAAAAATATTTGCTTAGTTGATTCATGTACGACACGTACAATATTCAAAGAGAAGAAACATTTCTCTCATTTAAGTATGTGTAAGGCAGATGTTACTACAATTCCTGGTAGTAGTAAATTAATTGAAGGCTCTGGAAAAGCTAATATAACTCTGCATAAGGGAACAATACTTATCATAGAGAATGCAATGTTCTCCTCCAAGTCCAAGAGGAACTTGTTGAGTTTTAAAGATATCCGCCGAAATGGATATCATATTGAGACAATAGATAAGAATAATCTTGAATATCTCATCATTACCAAGAATGTCTCTGGCCAAAAGAGGGTTATTGAGAAGTTCTCATCTTTATCTTGTGGCCTATATTGGACAAGAATTAGTACAATTGAGGCACATTCTATTGTCAACCAAAAGGTTATTGATTCCAATACTTTTATATTTTGGCATAATCGATTGGGATATCCTGGATCAATTATGGTGAGACGTATTATAGAAAACTCAAATGGGCATCCATTAAAGAATTTAAAGATTCTTTTAAATAATGAATTTTCTTTCACTTCTTGTTATCAAGGCAAGTTAATTATAAGACCATCACCAACAAAGGTTGGGATTGAGTCCCCTACGTTTTTGGAACGTATACAAGGGGACATTTGTGGACGTATCACCCCTTAGATATTTTATGGTCTTAATAGATGCATCCTCTAGATGGTCTCATGTGTGCCTATTGTCATCTCGCAACCTCGCATTTGCAAAATTAATGGCACAAATAATTCGATTACGGATGCAATTCCCCGATAATCCAATTAAGTCTATTAGACTTGATAATGCTGCTGAGTTTTCATCCCAAACATTTAATGATTATTGCTTATCAATTGGGATAAAAGTGAAACATTTTGTAGCTCATGTTCACACTCAAAATAGCATTGCAAAGTCTTTAATTAAATATCTGCAATTGACAGCAAGGCCGTTACTCGTGAAAACGAGGGTGCCCACTTTATTGATTTTCTTCTTTGCAACAATTAAACCCATTCCACTCCAAAGGAAACAAGAACGAAAAGTGAGGACCATATGGTGCGTTAACGATGCTCATGAAAACATGTTATCTTCTGGCTAATAAAATATTGCTTAATCCTAAAATATCAGAATTAATGACCACTTGTTGAATTATATATATATGGCTGGTACATAACACCCAAAAGCTTCTGGTTACAAATGTTGATTGAATTCCAGGCGTTTGAGTTGTCTACAAAACATTTATGAGTATAGTATAGCATAAGAAAAGGCTCATATAATTACTACTAACGAAAAATGTCAAAAAGGAAACTTTTATTGTAATTTTAAATAATGTAAAGCATTCTGGTCCTTGGCCACAACCAAATAGTGAGCTCCATTATTGCTTCTTTTTGCACGGTCTCAAATTTTTAAAACACTCAGGATTGGTTGGTTAATCAAGTTGAACGCTTTCCTACTATTTAAATTTCATTTCAAGACCCTTTTCTTTTAAAATAATTGCACAAAAAGTAATCAACTAAAACTATAAAAATATTGACGATTTGTCTTCAATGTATAGTGAACTCTTCTTGTTTGTTCTCTGTCTTCATTCTCATTTGATGTTCTTTGTTTTGAGATAAGATGAATAGTATCAAATTTCTAATATTGTTCTTCAGTGTTACATCAGCACAACAATCAAAGGGACAAAACCAATTGGTTTTTACAGAGCAAAGACTGGCTATAGTATATCCCATTATCCAAAAATTCAAGAATATCATCACTTCTGATCCTTTAGGTGTCACAAAATCTTGGGTTGGTCCAAATATATGTAATTATACTGGTTTCTACTGTGAAAGTCCCCCAGATAACAAATCAGCTATTGCTCTTGCTTCTATTGATTTCAATGGATTTCAATTAACTGCTCCTACACTTGTTGGCTTTCTTGATCAACTTTCAGATATAGCCATTTTTCATGCTAATTCCAACAATTTTAGTGGGACTTTGTCTCCAAAAATAGCCAATCTTCCTTATCTTTATGAACTTGATATTAGTAACAACCAATTTTTTGGTCCATTTCCTAGTGCTATTCTGGGCATGAATAGCCTATCTTTATTAGACATAAGATTCAATTCTTTCACTGGATCAGTCCCACCTCAATTGTTCACTAAAGACCAGCTCGACGCGCTATTTATCAACAACAACAATTTCATACAAAGATTCCCTGATAATATTGCCAGTAGCCATGTTATTTATCTTACCTTAGCCAACAACAGATTTTTCGGTCCTATCCCACGTAGTATATCTAAAATCTTGTCAAGTTTGACAGAAATTTTGCTTCTTAATAACATGTTAAGTGGTTGTCTACCATATGAATTGGGATTCTTGAAACAAGCAGTAGTATTTGATGCTGGCAATAATAGACTAACTGGTACACTTCCATTTTCGTTAGGGTGTTTGGAGAATGTTGAAGTATTGAATTTTGCTGGAAATAAGTTGTATGGGATAGTGCCAGATGTGATTTGTGCCTTGGGAAATTTGGCTAATTTATCATTGTCTGATAACTATTTTACAGGAGTTGGGCCAATTTGTTTGAGTTTGATAAAAAATGGAGTGCTTGATGTGAAGAATAACTGCATTCCTGGTCTTCCATTCCAAAGATCAATTGCTGAATGTGCAGAATTCTTTTCCTATCCAAGGTACTGTCCTCAGTACATGACAACATTTACTCATATTCCTTGTTGGCTTTCCAATTTCAAGACACCTCCTCTGGCTCTTTCTAAATTGGCTCCTTAGCATTTCTTGTATGGATCACAAACATACTTCCCCTTATTAGTTAAGCTTGTATTTCTATTGAACAAGTGTGCATTCCCACCCAACTGTTGTACGTTCATTTGTATTAATGCAATAATAACGCATGTTTTCCATGACTTACATAATAAAGTTATAACATCTTGTAGGAATTTTCAGTATTTTCTTCACATGTTAAGTTTTCTCAAGCAAAATCATCTTGAAACATGTACGTTCATTGGTGCATACTTAGGTGTTGTTTGGTAAGAGGAGTGTTGAATAGAGTATATTATTAATGTTAAGACTAGTTATGCTGACATTAGTTATGTTTAGATTACTTCTTATCCTACTGTTTGGTTTGACGTATTAAAGCATTGCACTATATTTTAAAAAAAAATTGGTTGTTTACAAAAATATCTTCCACATTCTTTACTTTGTACATTATTTTTATTGCAACATTTTTATTACCCTCCACATTGTTTACTCTTTCTAAAGCGAACTTTTTTCGGGGGAGCACAATAAAAAAAGAAAATTTATTGAAATATTAAAGTTAAAAGAGAGGAAAAATTTAATTGCTATGACATATAAGACAAAATACCAATTACTAAAAAAAAACACGTAGATTTTTTAGCAAATATAGAAAACTTCAATTTATACTTTGAACAAGTTCAAAACCAAATTTAGTATTATATACTCCGTGAATTTTAATTTAAATGACATATTTTCATTATTAGTCCATTCCAAAAAGAATGACACATTTTCACAATTGAAAATAGTTCAATTTTAAACTCTTCATTTTACCCAATTTACTCTTAATGAGAAGTTTTATAACAACACATATGTCATGGTCCTACAAAGCTTTTACCCCCTGAGCTTTTAAGACCACAAATTTCAAAAATCTTTTTATTTTCTTAAACTTTGTACCAAGTCAAACCACCTCATCTAAATTGAGACAGATGGAGTATCATATAATTTTGATTACAATAGAATGCTAAAGGAGAAAAACTATTAAGAAATAGGATTTTTACCTTCATATACTACGTATGAAACTTTATTTAACCCCCTCCCTCCCCCCCCCCCCCCCCCCCCCTCCCCCAATCAAGTTTCAATTTAATTACAAGGTCATATACAATTTATCAATAATATACAAATAATTTTTAAATGTGTATCCCTTTTATATTAGGGATTGAATAAAGAATATCAGTTATCTCCAATTTTTCTTCCTTTGATGTTCTCTGTTTTTTATGTTTTTTTGTTGTATTGAGTTTTAATGAAATTCATCAATGGATTTCAATCGTTTTACTATAGAGTTTTAACTTAGCAATCTCCTTTCATGTTGCACAATTGATGTTTTAATTAAAATTATCTGTCAATAAATTTTGAAGGTGTTTGATTCTCCACCATTCACAGCCATTAAAAAGCTTCGAAGCTTTGAATTCAAATTTGGGTTTTCAAAAACTATTATTTGTTTGGATTGGGCGTTGTTGCAAACAATTGAGAATATTCTTTGCATGTATTATAGTTGTATGTAAATTGTTGTGATGACCCAAAAGGTCATCCTAAGTAATTCCAGCTAAATCTGTGTTCCAAAGCCCGAAAGCCTCCGTTAATCTCACCTCGATATGCGTGCACAACCCGGGCATGTAGCCGGGAAGCTCCTATGTAAAAATTTGATAAAAATAGAATTTCTGAATTGAATAATTGAATAAAGTTGACTTTGGTCAACATTTTTGGTAAACGGATCCGGACCCGTGATTTGACGGTCCCAGAGGGTCCGTAGGAAAATATGGGACTTGGGCGTATGCCCGGAATCGAATTCCGAGGTCCCAAGCCCGAGAAATGAATTTTGAAAGAAAATTGTTTTCTGAAAATAATAAAGGATTTTGAAAATGAATTATTATGTGAAAACCGTGTTACCGCGCCCGTATTATGGTTCCGGAGCCCGGAACAAGTTTATTATATGTTATGTGACTTATCAGTGAAGTTTGGTGTAAAACGGACTTGAAATGACGTGTTTCGGATCAAAATTGGTAAAATTAAGCTATGAAGTTTTAAGAAAATTCTATGAGTTTTAAGGTTTAATTCCTTGTTTTTGATGATATTTTGGTGATGAAAAAGCTTGAATAAGTCCGTAGGATGATTTGGGAGTCGTGTGTATTTTTGGTTTTGAGCCCCGAGGGCTCAGGTGAGTTTCGGGTAGGCGTCGGGGTGCTAACGTGTTAGAAAAATCTGGTTTTTTGTGGCTGTTGTTGGTGTTTCAGGATTTGCTCTATGCGATCACGTAGGTCCCTCTACGATCACATAGAGATAGGTGAAGGGGGAGGTCAGTTCCTCTATGCGATCGCATAGCACTGTTCGCGATCGCATAGAGGTATAAGATGTCTGGGCGGGGGCTGGCTAGGTACCCTACGCGATCGCAAGGTCTAGTTCGCGATCGCACAGGGTGGGGTCCTTGGGCTATGCGATCGCAATCACTTCTTCGCGATCACAGTGAGGGGGGATCCCAGGCTCTTCTTCGC
>ML245944.1:479-12371 GCA_005239495.1 Nicotiana undulata | reverse complement strand
CACCCCCCCCCCGATCCCGGATATGCAATTGGTATTTGAATCAGACCTCAATTCGAGGTCCAATTCCCCATATTTTGAAACTCCTAAGTTCTACCCAAAAACCCAAATTTGCCATGAAAACTCTAGAATTTTTGTTGAAATCTTTGTTAAAAGTTGTTAGAAATTGAAAATAATTAGTTGGAGATCACTTACTAACAATGTGCTGATGTTTGGGTCTTTAAAAAATAGCCTATGGAGGTTTAGGGTTTGAGAGAATTGAAAAATAAGTGAAACACCCGTCAGAAATCTCACTTAGTACCTTGCAATTATCCCATTTGCGAACAGGGGTTCGCAGTTGCGAACCCTTCAATTTCGTGCTATCATCGCAAATGCAAGCAAAATATCGCAATTGCGATATATGGGAAATTCGCATTTGCGTCCAGAGTCTCGCATTTGCGAGATCTGGGGCTGGCGCAGGACTTCGCATTTACGAAGTCTGATCTTGCAATTGCGAGATCAGAGGCATGCCAACACAAGATTTTGTTGTGTAATATTATTTTCTCTAAGTCTAGACACTCCGTAGCCTACCCAAAACTCATCCGAGCCCTCGGGGCTCCAAACAAAACATTCACACAAGTCTAAAAACATCATGCGGACTTGATCGTGCCATCAAATAATAAAAATAACATCAAATCTACGAATTTAACCTCAAAACTCATAATTTTCTCAAGAATACTCAAATTTTCTAACTTTATAACCGAATGTCCGAATTACATCAAATCAACAACGATTCTCATGAAATTTCACAGATAGGACTTAAATATCATAACGAACTTGTTCTGGGCTCCTGAACCAAAATACGAGCCCAATATCATCAATTTCACATTTTATTTCATTTCTTTATTTCTTGAATTAACCAGCAGAACAATTTTCTTCGAAAATTATTTTCTAAGGCTAGGGACATCAAAATTCAATTTCAGGGCATACGCCCAAGTTCCATATGTTACCATGGACCTCCTGGGATCGTCGAAAGACAGATCCGGGTCCGTTTACATAAGATGTTGACCAGAGTCAACTAAACATTGAATTTTAAATTCTAAAAGTGACTATTTCTCATATTTTTGTCGCGCCCTCTTTTTCCCCCAATTGAAGCGGAGAGATTGGGTTTATGACATTTTTGTACAACTCCTTTTGAAGTTTAAAAAGGGTTAAAAGGAAGAGTCGCCACCTAAATATTTTTATGGTGCGTTAGGGCATCTAGATTAGTTAACTCATAAGGCTAGTTTGTGTTACCAGAGATTGGGTAAGGGCTTGACGTTATCCCAAGGGGAAGGTATTAGGCACCCCTCAGGATCCACAACTGTGGTTCCCGGCCAAATGGTTTTCGTGAATTCAGACAGTAAGCAGATAACAAATAAGGCTCATAAAAGAGGGGATTTCAAACAAGTATTGAAGTTTATTAGAAAGTTGAAAGCACTCAAAAGTAAATATTTGAGAAAAAGATGTCCTAGGTTAAAAGTAATATGCATCACATCAATGCAATACTCGATAGGCAGAGCTACACGTGGTATTAGCGCACAGGTCATCATATCCATATTCTACCCTTTCCCACCCCGTGAGGGTATTTAAAACGTGTGTTGGTCACGAACTCTATTGCATGTTATTACCCGTCCCAGCCTATCAGTCCTGGAGGAGGCTAGGGCTACTATTCCTAAAAGGGGAAGTACTAGGCTGAACCCTTAGGTTTAAAGGACAAAATGCTAAGCGACAGGCAAGAACAGTTAGGACTGCAAACAGAGGGGAAACACATAGATGCAAATTCAAGGCTCAGATATTCCTCCACAAGTTATACGCATAATAAGCACGTCTGAAACACAAGTAATGGCCTTTAACTTCAGATCCTAAGACATGATGGCTACATGTAAGTACAATAGCGGGACAGATTAATTACTAAGTTTTAGGGGAAGTAACCTGGTAAGTTTTAAACTACGAATTCCTATCTACAATTAGCCAAGTTATGTACAGAGAAAACAGTGTCCAGTTTTACAAATGTTGATACCTAAGGCTTGCCTAGGTGTGTAAAAATACTCTAGTCGTCCTGTTATAGTCTCAGAAAATAGTGAATAGTCAGGATGAACCTTTTTAGACTTAGTCGTGGTAGAGAAGTGAGTATTTAAACAAATATGAATGCATGTCCTACGAGGCATGACATGTAAATGCAGGCAGGATGTAGAGTGCAAACCTATGCATGCTGGTTTTTTTAGTAATCGGAACTTATTTTAGCGAGATTTTCCTATTACACGTCCTTTTGACTCGAAACAGTTCAAACAAAAGCGTAATTTGTTGAGTTACTGAACCTAGCACCTGACTTCTAAGTGTTCAGCGCAGTATGTTTTAACACATGAATTTGGCATAGATAACATGAACATGCTGATAATTAAAGCCCAAGAGTAGCATGGTCTCTAATGCAAATATTGACATTTAATGTTATTGCTTAACCTAAACAGGATGTCTAGAGATAGTTACTGTGAACATGCAGAGGCAGTAACCTTGTAACAACTGTTTTTGTAGTTATCTAATTATGAATAGGATTTCCAAGTGAGGCATTTGCAAAGCTGATGCAGCAATTATAACAACCTCTTGCTATGAACATGATGAGTAAGATGAGATACTGAAATAAATAGACCTAAAGCATGGTATATAATGCATGTATGGCAAATATTCCTAAACATGGTGGCTATCGCGCACATAGATAAAATAAACCCTAAAAGCATGTTCTCTACCCGTAATTATACTAAGCATGCATAACCCATCCCATTTCGCTATCCAACCTCCAGAGTTGTTTTTACAATTAATTATTACATACCAGCATTGCATAAATTACACAAATGAATAAGAAAATTAAGAAGTTACACTATAGGGAGCCTAACAATAGGCCCATGTATCCATATCCAAACATGCCATCTGCCATGACCCTTTGTAACCCAGGTGCGTCAGAGTTCCTAAGGACCTCAGGGGATCCCAGGCAGTGCTCACACCTAAGTTCCCTAACCAGGAATGAGTAAGTGCAGTGTGGAATGCCAGACTTGTGTGTCAGAGTTCAATGGGTACTCAAATGGTCCCCAAGGCAGTGCTCATACGAAGGGGGCTGAACTTAGAAACTAAGAGTAGTGAGATGTGCTCATGATAGATGAAGCTAAGTAAAATAGTGTTTGAGAATAGTTTTGAAAAAGGATAGGAATTTTCATAAAGACCAGCTTTTCAAATAAGGGTTCAGTTGTTGAAAACAATTGCAAGACAGACAGACAAAGTCAGCATCACATGATGGTCCAAGCAATCACAAATAAAGGTGAAGGGGTTTGAGGGACAAGCTTACAGACTGTGAGGCAGGAAATACACATACACCTGATCAAAGGTTTCTAAGGATTCAGGGAATAAGTGTCAAACATATCAGCCAAACAAAATAACCTTATAGCACATTAGACATATGCAGGGGACACACATAAAGAGCAAAGACTGAGTGTGAGAAACACATTGAGCATGCAGGGCAAGGTAACAGTAGATATGTGAAAGAGAGATTCAGAAACCTAGATAGATGCAGGTTGAACAACAGAAACCTAAGTAGGAACATAATAGGCATGTTGAAATAGAGGGGTGAGGGAGATCACATCAGCAGAACCACAAGTAGAACATGTAATAAAAACAACATGCATGCTGAACTAAAAGGGAAAAAATAGACATACTAGTCGCAAGGTAAACATCAGAACCACAAATAGAAGCATAAGAGACATAACAGGAATCTTAATACAAATAGGAACATGTTGTTTTAGATGCTGTAGCTTAAATTGAAATCATACCAGTTGAATGAGAGAAATGAAGAGCAGCAAAGTAATGGAAGGAAGCAAAGTGAAGAGAAGGCAGGGCAGTAGTGTATAGATAGAACAGGAGAGCAGTAGTGTAGTAGAACAACAGAATCACTCAGTTTTGGCTTGCATCCAACTGAGTTTCAAGTAACAGCAAGAGAGACAAGAGAGGATGTGTGTGTGTAAGAGAAATCTTAGACTAGTATCTCTTGTTTTTTCTTCGCTCAACTCTATGCGGTCGCGGAGCTAGACCAGCGATCGCACTGAACAACACCAGACACCAGATATGGTCTTCTACACCAGAAATTCTAGGTCCTTTTCCACCCCGTTAGCTACCTGAAATTCACCACGGCCCTCGGGAATCAAAGCCAAAAACACACACGACTCTCAAATCATCCTACGGACTTATTCAAGCATTTAAATCACCAAAATATCATCAAAATAAACAGATTAAACCCCAAAACTCATAGAATATTCTTACAATTTCATAAGGCTTAATTATTCAAATTTTGATCCGAATTACATCATTTCAAGTACGTTTAGCACCAAATTTCACAGAATAGTCACATTACATATATTAAGCCTGTTCCGGGCTCCGAAACAATAATACGGGCCCGGTAACACGGTTTGCACATCAATTATCATTCTCAAAAACCTTTATCATTTTCACAAAACAATTTTCTTTTAAAATATTATTTCTCAGGTTTGGGACCTCGAAATTCGATTCCGGGCATACGCCCAAGTCCCATATTTTCCTACGGACCCTTCGGGACCGTCAAATCACGGGTCCGGGTCTGTTTACAAAAAATATTGACCAAAGTCAACTGTATTCAATTAATTACTATGATTTCCATTTTTCAGCAAGTTTCACATAAAACTTCCCGGCTACATGCCTGGGCTACGCACGCATATCGAGGTGAGATTAATGGAGGCTTTCAGGGCCTCAGAACACAGATTTAGCTAAATTATCAAAGGATGAACTTTTGGGTCATCACAATCTCCACCTCTAAAACAAACGTTCGTCTTCGAACGGACATAGAAAAGTACCTAAGTCTGAGACGAGACGGGGATAACAACTACTTATATCGGACTCGGACTCCCAAGTAGCTGCCTCGGTAGGCTGACCTCTCCACTGAACACGAACCAAAGGATAACTCTTCGATCTCAACTGACGAACCTGCCTAGCTAATATGGCTACTGGCTCCTCCTCGTAAGACAAGTCCCGGTCTAACTGGACACTGCTAAAGTCAAGAACATATGAAGGATCTACAATGTACCTCTGGAGCATAGATACATGAAACACAGGATGCACGACTGATAAATGCGGTGGCAAGGTACCTTTTCCAAAATCTCAAATGGACTAATGTACCTAGGGCTCAACTTACCCTTCTTCCCGAACCTCATCACACCCTTCAAAGGCGATACTCTAAGAAACACCTGATCTCCTACAATGAAAACCAAATCTCGAACTCGGTAATCCGCATAACTCTTTTGCCTTGACTGAGCTGTACGAAGTCTATCCTGAATAATCTTCACCTTGTCCAAGGCATCCTAGACTAACTCAGAACCCAACAATCTGGCCTCTCTTAGATCAAACCATCCGACCGGAGACCGACACCGTCTACCATATAACGCCTCATAACTGATAGATATTGTTGTAGGAAAAGTCCGCTAAAGGCAAGAACTGGTCCCATGAACCACCAAAATCAATAACACAGTCCCGCAACATATCCTCCAAAATCTGAATAGTACACTCGGACTGCCCGTCCGTCTGAGGATGAAATATTGTACTCAAATCAATATGTGTGCCCAATTCTCACTGAAATACTCTCAAGAAATGGGAGGTAAACTGAGTACCTTGGTCTGATATAATGGATAGGGGAACACCATGCAATCTGAAAATCTCTCTCATATAGATATTTGCCAACTTCTCTGCTGAATACGAACCCGACACAGGAATGAAGTGTGCTCACTTGGTCAGCCTATCCACAACAACCCATACTGCATCAACCATCTTTTGAGTCCGTGGAAGCCCAACTACAAAATCCATCGTGATACGCTCCCACATCCACTCGGGAAGCTGAATTTGCTGCATCAAACCACCGGGTCTCTGGTGCTCACACTTAACATGCTGACAATTCAAGCACCGAGCTACATAAGATACAATATCCTTCTTCATCCTATGCCACCAATAATGCTGTCGCAAGTCCTGGTACATATTTGCGGCGCCCGGATGAATGGAATACCGGGAACTATGGCCCTCTTGAAGTATCAACCGACGAATACCCTCAATATCAGGTACACAAATACGGCCCTGCATCCGCAGGACTCCCTCATCATCAATCGTAACCTGCCTGGCACCTCCGTGCTGGACTATATCTCTAAGAAAACATAAATGACGATCATCATATAGTCTGGCCCGAATACGATCATACAATGAAGAACGGGCCACCGTATGGGCCAAAACACAGACTGTCCCAGAAACCTCCAATCTCACAAATCGGTTGGCTAAAGCCTAAACATCCAATGCAAGAGGTCGCTATCCATTGGCCTTCCCCAGATGGCAAGGCTACCAATACTAACTGAGCTCTGGCTCAAGGCATCGGCCAACACATTGGCCTTCCCCAGATGGTAAAGAATGGTAATAGCATAATCCTTCAGCAGCTCTAACCATCTCTTCTGCCTTATGTTCAACTCCTTCTGTCTGAACAGATATTGCAAGCTCTTATGGTCCGTGAACACCTCACATGGAACTCTGTATAGATAGTGCCTCCAAATCATCAAAGCGTGAACGATGGCTGCAAGCTCCAAATCGTGAACTGGATAGTTCTTCTCATGAATCTTCAACTGACGATAAGTATAGGCTACAACCTTGCCGTCCTGCATCAACATTGCACCAAGCCCAACCCGTGAAGCATCACAATACGCGATATACGATCCAGAACCTGAGCGAAATACTAACATTGTTGTCGTGGTCAAGGCTGTCTTGAGCTTCTGAAAGCTCTCCTCGCACTCATCCGAACACCTGAACTGGGCACCCTTCTAAGTCAACCTAGTCATCAGGGCTGCAATCGATGAAAAGCTGTCACGACCCATTTCAGGGTTGTGATGGCGCCTGTCGTGGAACCAGGCTAGCCAACCGTTACAACGATACTCAATTCGTTTACTAGAGAAAATTTACTCTAGTAAACGAATTGAGTATCGTTGTAACGGTTGGCTAGACTGGTTCCACGACAAGCGCCATCACAACCCGGAAACGGGTCGTGATAAGTTGGTATCAGAGCTCTAGGTTTAATAGGTCTCACCAGTCATGAGCAGATTTAGTAGAGTCTTGCGGATCGGTACAGAGACGTCTGTACTTATCTTCGAGAGGCTGCAGAACCCTTAGGAAACTTCATATTCTTGAATTCTGTCGTGCGACTCTGTTGATCCTTGGAACTAAACTCTCATTGTTTCATCTTCTCACAGATGGTGAGGACTCGTGCTACCAGCAGTGATGACCTGGCACCAGCGGGACCAGTTCGAGGCCGAGTTCGTCGTGGTCGAGGTCAGGCTAGAGGGAGGGGTGCAGCCCGTCCGGTACGTGGGGCAGCACCTGAGGATCCTCCCATTGCTCAGGATCAGGCTCCCGCAGTCGAGGTTCCAGCGGGGCAGGACCCAGTACCAGTTGTGCCTATAGTGATCCCAGGTCTTCAAGAGACCTTGACTCAGATTCTGACGGTGTGTACCAGCTTAGCACAGGCGGTCGCTCTATCTTCTTCTGCGACCACATCTCAGGCCGGAGGAGGCATACAGACTCCAGCTGCCCGGACTCCTAAGCAGGTTCTTTGGGGGCTCCAGACACTGGGAGTGGCCCCAGTCTAGCCCATTGCTGCCGCACCGGATTTCGTGGTCCCTGCCTTGGCAGATGATGAGCAGCGGAGACTGGAGAGATTCAGCAGACTCCAGCCCCCTACTCTCACTAGCACTAAAGGCGAGGATGCTCAGGCCTTCTTGGACAAGTGCCAGAGGATTCTTCGTACAGCTGGGATACTCGAGACTAGCGGAGTTCCATGTACCACTTTCCAGTTCTCGGGATCGACACTTTCTTGGTGGGAGGCCTATGAGAGGCGCATACCCGCCGGTACACCACCACTTAATTGGCACCAATTTTCTATACTCTTCTTAGAGAAATATGTACCACAGTCTCAGAGAGAGGAGCTGCGTAGAGAGTTTGAGCAGCTGCATCAGGGTGATATGACTGTGACGCGATATTAGATAAGGTTTTTCGAGTTAGCTCGTCATGCTGTCTGGTTGGTTCCTACGGACAGGGAGAGGATTCAGAGATTTGTTGATGGTCTTAACCATCAGTTGCGGATTCTTCTGACCAGAGAGAGAGTGTCTGGGGTTTCTTTTGAGACAGTTGTGGACATTGCCAGAGACATTGAGTCTATTTGACGCCAGGAGCATGAGGAGAGCGAGGCCAAGAGGCCTCGTGGATCCGGTACTTATAGTGGCTTTCATTATGGTGGTTCTTCTCAACCTATCAGAGGTCGTTCATTCAGGCCTCCTCAGCCAGCCCGTCCATTGCATAGTGGGATCTCTTCAGGACATGGGTTTCGTGGTTCTCATTTGGGCCGTTCATCATTTAGTGCCCTTCCAGCTCAGAGTGCATCCAGGCCACCGTCCTTTTATGGTTCCTCAGGACAGGATTTTTCCAGCAGTTACTCCGGTTCCAGGGGTTCCCTTCAGTCCCCGCCATCAGTCATGGGTAGAGTTTGTTTCAAGTGTGGGGATCCAGGCCATGTTAAGAGGTTTTTCCCCCATCTTGCTAGCAGCTCTTATCACCCGAGGGGCCAGCCTCCAGCGTCGACATTAGCTTATGCACCACCCGCTCAGGCAGCTAGGGTGGGGGTCAGGCAGTTAGAGGTCGCCCCAGAGGGGGATATTGATCCGGTGGAAGACCAGTTCGTCTTTATTCACTTCCGGCCAGGCCAGATGCTATTGCTTCAGATGCAGTGATCACAGGTATTATTTCAGTCTGTCACCGAGATGCCTCGGTATTATTTGATCCTGGCTCCACTTATTCGTATGTTTCATCATATTTTGCACCTTCTTTGGGTATACCCCGTGAGTCCTTGATTTCGGCTATTCATGTGTCGACTCCTGTGGGGGATACGGTTGTGGTAGATCGGGTATACCGATCTTGTGTTATTTCTATTGAGGGTCTGGATACCCGAGTGGATCTATTGTTACTTAGTATGGTGGACTTTGATGTGATATTGGGCATGGATTGGCTATCTCTGTGCCACACTGTTCTTGATTGTCATGCCAAGATCGTGACTTTAGCTATGTCAGGCCTTCTGAGGATTTAGTGGAGAGGTTCAGTGGAGTATGTGCCTAGTAGGGTGATTTCTTATTTGAAGGCCCAGCGTATGTTTGGGAAGGGGTGTGAGTCGTATCTANCCGCAGACTTGCCAGGCATGCCACCTGACAGGGACATTGAGTTTGGTATTGATTTGTTACCTGATACCGAGCCTATCTCTATTCCACCTTACCGTATGGCCCCCAGCAGAGTTGAAGGAATTGAAAGACGAGATTCAGGAGCTTCTTGACAAGGGGTTCATTCGGCCTAGTGTGTCACCCTGGGGTGCACCGGTGTTATTTGTGAAGAAGAAGAATGGATCCATGCGTATGTGCATTGACTATAGGTAGTTGAATAAGGTTACGATGAAAAACCGGTATTCTTTGCCTCGCATTGATGATTTGTTTGATCAGCTCCAGGGAGCTAAGGTATTCTCCAAGATTGATTTGAGATCCGGATATCACCAGTTGAAGATTCGGAATTCTGATATTCTGAAGACTGCCTTCAGGAACAGATATGGTCACTATGAGTTCTTGGTTATGTCTTTTGGGTTGACAAAGGCCCCGGCTGCGTTTATGCATTTGATAAACAGTGTGTTTCAGCCCTACCTCGATTCATTTGTCATTGTGTTTATTGACGATATCCTGGTGTATTCTCGTAGCCAAGAGGAGCATGCCCAGCACTTGAGGGTTGTGTTACAGAGGTTGAGGGAGGAGAAGCTTTACGCAAAATTCTCCAAGTGTGAGTTTTGGCTCAGTTCAGTGGCTTTTCTGGGTCACGTGGTGTCTAGTGAGGGTATTCAGGTGGACCCGAAGAAGATTGAGGCGGTGCAGAGTTGGCCCAGACCATCCTCAGCCACAGAGATCAGGAGTTTCCTTGGTTTGGCAGGTTACTACCGTCGTTTTGTGGAGGGGTTTTCTTCTATAGCTTCACCTATGACCAAATTGACCCAAAAGGGTGCCCTATTCAGATGGTCTGATGAGTGCGAGGAGAGCTTTCAGAAGCTCAAGTCTGCTTTGACTACGGCTCCGGTATTAGTATTGCCCACTGGTTCAGGTTCCTACACAGTCTATTGTGATGCTTCCAGAGTTGGGTTGGGAGCGGTTCTGATGCACGACGGTAGGGTGATTGCCTACGCGTCTAGTCAGTTGAAGGTGCACGAGAAGAACTATCCAGTGCACGATCTTGAGCTAGATTCCATTGTCCACGCCTTGAAGATTTGGCGCCATTAATTATACGGAGTTCAATGTGAGATCTATATTGACCACCGCAGTTTTAGTACCTGTTGAGGCAAAAGGATTTGAATTTGCGCCAGAGAAGATGGTTGGAGCTTCTTAAAGATTATGACCTTACCATTTTGTACCATCCAGGAAAGGCCAATGTGGTGGCCGATGCTCTGAGTCGCCGAGCAGTGAGTCTGGGGAGTTTATCTTATCTCTCGGCAGCGGAGCGACCTTTAGCACGGGATGTTCAGGCCTTAGCGGGACAGTTGGTGAGATTGGATTTGTCAGAACCCCCACGGGTGTTAGCAAGTATGGCTTCCAGGTCTTCTTTATATGATCAGATTAGAGCACGCCAGTATGCTGATCAAAATTTGTCAGTCCTTCGGGACAAGGTTCGACAGGGTGATGCCAAAGATGTGACTATTGATGATGACGGAGTTATGAGGATGCATGGTCATATTTGTGTACCCGATGTAGATGTTATTCGAGAGCTGATATTGCCAGAGGCTCATAGTTCGTGGTATTCCATCCATCTGGGTGCCGCGAAGATGTATCAGGATTTGCGACAGCAGTATTGGTGGAGGAGGATGAATAAATACATTGTGGGATATGTGGCTCGGTGTTTCAACTGTCAGCAGGTCAAGTATGAGCACCAGAGACCAGGTGGATTGCTTCAGGAGATGGCTATTCCAGTGTGGAAGTGGGAGCGGATTACCATGGACTTCGTAGTTGGGCTTCCACGGACTTCGAAGGGATTTGATGCTATTTGGGTCATTGTAGATCGACTGACCAAGTCGGCACACTTCATTCCAGTCAGTACCACTTATACTTCGGAGAAGTTAGCGGATATTTACATCTGGGAGATCGTTAGATTGCATGGGGTTCCAGTTTCCATCATATCCGATAGGGGTACTCAGTTTTCATCTCAGTTTTAGAGGTCTTTAAAGAGGGGTATGGGCACGCAGGTCGAGATGAGTACAGCATTTCACCCACAGACCGGCGGCCAGTCGGAGAGGACTATCCTGATCTTGGAGGGCATGTTGCGTGCTTGTGTGATTGATTTCGGTGGTCCATGGGATCAGTTTCTGCCTTTGGCAGAGTTTGCATACAACAATATCTACCAGTCCAGTATTCAGATTGCCCCGTATGAGGCTTTATATGGTAGGAGGTGTAGATCTCCGGTTGGTTGGTTCGAGCCCGGCGAGGCTAGGTTGTTAGGCCCAGACTTGGTTCAGGATGCGTTAGAGAAGGTAAAGTTGATCCAGGAGCGACTTCGCACAGCTCAGTCCAGGCAGAAAAGCTATGCAGATCGGAGAGTTCGAGACTTGTCTTTCATGGAGGGTGATAAGGTTCTGCTGAAGGTGTCGCCCATGAAGGGTGTTATGAGGTTCGGGAAGAGGGGAAAGCTTAGTCCCCGGTATATCGGCCCGTTTGAGGTGCTTAAGAAGGTGGGGGAAGTAGCCTATAGACTTGCCTTACCACC
>ML245943.1:38038-51897 GCA_005239495.1 Nicotiana undulata | reverse complement strand
GCTCACCCAGGCTCCGGGAGTAAATCAAGATGTCATCAATGAAAACGATGACGAAGGAATCAACATACGTACTGAATACCCTATTCATCAAGTCCATGAATGCTGCGGGGGCATTAGTCAAACCAAAGGACATCACCAGGAATTCATAATGGCCATATCTGGTACGAAATGCAGTCTTCGGAACATCTGAAGCCCGAATCCTCAGCTGATGATAACCCGATCTCAAGTCAACCTTAGAAAACACACGAGCACCCTGTAACTGATCAAACAAATCATCGATGCGCGGCAGAGGATACTTATTCTTGATGGTTACTTTATTTAGCTGGCGATAGTCAATGCACATCCGCATAGACCCATCCTTCTTCTTCACAAATAAGACTGGAGCACCCCACATCGACACACTCGGCCTGATGAACCCCTTGGCCAACAACTTCTCAAGCTACTCCTTCAACTCCTTTAGCTCCTTAGGAGCCATACGATAAGGGGGAATGGAAATAGGCTGAGTATCTGGAGCCAAATCAATACAGAAGTCAATATCTCGATCTGGGGGCATGCCTAGAAGATCCAAAGGAAACACATCCGTAAACTCTCAAACAACAGGAACTGAATCAATGGTAGGAGACCCGGCGGTGGTGTCCCGCACATAAGAAAGGTAGGACAAACAACCCTTCTCGACCATATGCCGAGCCTTTAGGAAGTAAATAACCCGGCTGGAGGCACTAGCTGAAGAACCCTTCCATTCTAGTCTAGGCAACTCAGGCATGGCTAAAGTGATTGTCTTGGCATGGCAATCTAACACAACATGATAAGGAGATAGCCAATCCATGCCTATGATAACCTCAAAATCAATCATATCCAGCAATAAAAGATCTGCTCTGGTATCGAAACCGCAGAAAGTGACTACACAAGACCGGTAGACCCGGTCTACCACCACAGAATCACCCACAGGAGTGGACACACATAAAGGAGAACACAAGGACTCCCGAGGGATATTCAGAAAATGAACAAATAGTATGGATACATATGAATACGTGGACCCTGGATCAAATACTACTGAAGCCTTCCTACCACATACTGAGATAATACCTGTGATTACGGCGTCTGAGGCCACTGCATCCGATCTGGCCGGAATGGCATAAAATCTGACTGAGGATCCTGAAGACTGAACTCCCCCAGAGTGAACATGAACTAACTGATCTCCTCCTGACTGGCCTCCCCCTCTAGGACGATCCTTGCCGACCTGTCCTCCACCTCGAGGCGGCCGGACTGCTGGTGCTGAACTCCTAGGCTGATCACCCTGATGCACTGCCTTGCCCCGATACTTGGGACAAAACCTCCACATATGACCCGGCTCCCCACACTCGAAACAACTTCCTAGTGCTACGGCCTGCTGCCCGAAAGAGGAAGAACCCTGAATAGATGGAGGGCGGTGTGAACCCTCTGGTAAGGCACTAAAATAGGATCTAGAGGATCTCTGATGAGTGGCATAAATTCTGGGTGCACCCTGGGTCGCTGGGGGACGATAGGAACGCTCTGGCATAGTGCCGAACTAAGGCCTCGTTGAAATGCCCCTAGGAGGTAGTGGAGGTGCTGAATATGAGGGCCTACTGAAATGGCCGCCTCCGAACTGACCTCTACCCCTAGCTGGAGCACCCCTGAAGTCACCTGTGAATATGGCCCTCTTGTTCTGCTGACCTGGCTGACCCTGCTCCCTGCTCCTCATACGGTAACCCTCAATCCATCGAGCTATCTCGACAACAAGCTGGTAAGGGGTACCCATATCTACCTCTCTGGCCACAGAGGCCCTAATACCTTGATGCAAGCCTGACACAAACCGCCGCACCCTCTCGGCATCAGTAGGCAATATCATAAGGGCATGGCGATACAACTCGGAGAATCTAGCCTCATAATCAGTCATTGACATCTGCCACTGCTCTAGTCGCTCAAACTGACCCTGTAGCTCCTCCCTCTCAGAAGGTGGAATGTATTTGTCTAGAAATAACTGAGCGAACTGATCCCAGGTGACATGAGGAGAATTTGCTGGCCTGCTGAGAATATATGACTGCCACCACCTGCGAGCTCTGCCCTTTAACTGAAATGTGGTGAAATCCACTCGATGGGACTCCAAAATCCTCATGTAGTGCAGTCTGTCCCTGCACCTATCAATAAAATCCTGAGCATCCTCTTCCCGCTCACCCCCGAAGACTGGAGGGAGAAGTCGGGTTCATCTATCCAACATCTTCTGCTGGTCACCCTCTGCAACTGGCCTGGGCTCTGGGGCTGCTACTACGGGCTGAACCCCTCCCACAGGCGGTGTGCCCGGGGTATGACGTGTTGCTGCTGCCTGACCTATGGCCTGAGCGGTAGGAGTCTGGACTCCCCCTCCCGCCTGAGAAGTAGCAGGGTCGGTTGGAAATAAACCAGCCTGAGACATATTGTCCATGAATCTCAGCATACGGCCCATGACCTCTTGGAAGCGTGGCCCCGTCATGAAATCCACTGGAGCAGGTGCTACTGGAGGCACCTCATCCTGCTCCTCCATAATAGGGTCCTCTGGAGGTGCCAGTGGCGTAGCTCTGGGACGCCCTCGTCCCCTGCCTCAAGCAGGTGCTCTGCCCCTGCCTCTACCCCGACCTTGGGCAGCCGGGGCAGCGGCCTCTCCCGGACCAGGAACATTGGATGCACGCGTCCTCACCATATGTGAGAGAAATAGAAGAATAAGTTTGAGTACATCATAGATTGCACGACAGGATATGAATAAAGGGAAGTTTCCTAACACCCCATAACCTCCCGAAGATAATTACAGACGTCTCCGTACTGATCCGCAAGACTCTACTGGGCCTGCCCTTGACTCGTGAGACTTTCGTGAACCTAGGGCACCGATACCACGTTGTCACGACCCAGGATCCTAATCCGGGTCGTGATGGCACCCAACGGCGGGGTTAGGCAAGCCAAAACAATTTACACTAAGTGATACCCCTCCCATCTAATTAAACAAGTCAAAGATTACCAGTTTATAACAACTAACATGATACCAGCCTTAAGTGAAGGTAAAGTCATAGTAGATACAAAGCCGAAATAATACGTACACATAGATATACATCCCAAAACCCAAAAAATATACACCGCGTGTGTGCCAGGAACTAGTGTCACGAGTGTCATGGGCAACTACTGAATATACAACGACTACAATATACACAGAGTCTACGTCTGAATGACATGGACAGAGAAATATAACAAAAGAACTCCAGGGTGCTGCTAGGAAGTCGCCGGGAAAGCAGCTCACCGAGAAGTATGACCACGCTATCAATATCCAGCACCGGCCTGATAGTCAGACGTGCCAGCCTCCGGACCTGTACAGTCAAGTACAGAAAAGAAAAGAAAGTGCAGCATGAGTACATATTAAATAAATATGTACCCAGTGAGTATCCCGCCTAAACTCGAAGAAGTAGTGATGAGAGGTCGACTCGATACTCACTAAGGTCCAGCAGTAATAACTTATGATAGAATATGATAAAATACAGTAGGCATGTCAGGGAAATAAGCAACAAGTACATATATCAAAAGCAGAAAAAAATCCCAACAGTTATTGAACTAAACAATAAAGCACTTTCAAGAGTAAGACCACCGAACGAAACAATAATCACAAATTCTTAGATCCGCCATGGCGTACGGCCCGCTCCCATATATTTCACAATTTCCTTTCAATTCCGTCGTGGCGTACGGCCCCCTCCCATATATTTCACAATTTCTTTTCAATTCCGCCGTGGCGTACGACCCGCTCCCATATACTTCACAATTTCTTTTCAATTCCGCCGTGGTGTACGGCCCGCTCCCATATATTTCACAATTTCCTTTCAATTCCGCTGTGGCGTATGGCCCGCTCTCATATATTTCACAATTTCTTTTCAATTCCGTCGTGGCGTACGACTCGCTCCCATATATTTCACAATTTCCTTTCAATTCCGCCGTGGCGTACGACCCGCTCCCATATATTTCACAATTTCTTTTCAATAAAGCCTCATAAGAATAGCACGATGCAAAACATAATTTCATAGTATATATGGCGTTACAATAAATCATATGAAGCATTACAAAGAAAACATATTTAAGGCATTACAAGAAAAGCGTACAAGGCATTACGGGAAAGCATACAAGGCATGATGTGGGCCTAACTACCCGGACATAACAATAATAGCCGCTACGTACGGACTCTCGTCACTTGGCGCGTACGTAGCCCCCAAACAATTTACACATAGCATATACATCACCTATGGGGACAATTCCCTCTTACAAGGTTAGAAAGGAGACTCACCTCGTGTCGAATCTACCCCTCGGACCATAATTGCGCCCGAAACTCCGAACTCTATACCCGAGGACTCGCAACTAGTCAAAAGGTGTGAAATTAGATCAATGCATGCACAATGTGAGAAATTATCCTAGTTATTCAATAAAATCGCTATTCTTGACGAATTCCCAATTTCCAACCCCGACCTCTCATGGTCGCATTCTGAAAATTCTTGAAGGAATCACTCACCCATCGCCTAAGGATCACTAAGGTGTGATTTCTACTTGAATTCATGGCCTAAAATGGAAAATTACAAAATCCTCAAGAACCCTAAAATTACTACCTAATTCTATGATTATTAGATGATTTAGTAGTGAATTTAACTAGGAATTAATGTTAAAGCTAGAAGATTATGGGGTTTAACTTACCTCTTACAGTGCGTGGTCATGGGAGATGCTTCCCAAGCTTGGATGCTCTCTAATGGAAGTTGATGGTGGGTAAAATGAAGAAAAACTCGTAATTTGGACATTTAAAAGGGGCTGGCAACAGTTATTTCCGCACCTGCGACCTTGGGATCGCAGGTGCGGTCCCGCACCTGCGAGCAAAATCACCGCCCCTGCGGAAAAGGGCCTGGGACCCAGGCATCGCGCCTGCGGAGAAGCAGTCCGCGCCAGCGGTCCCGCTCTTGCGGCCTGAAGCTCGCACCTGCGGACTTTGGGCAAGGGGGCTGAGGTCGCGCCTGCGGAGTGGTTTCCGCACCAGCGGACCCGCCCCTGCGGAATTTGTTCCGCACCAGCGGAGGCTCCGCACCTGCAAGGCTGGGACCGAAGGAGCGGTCCCGCACTTGCGGCTGGGCAACCGCACCTGCGGTCACACCAGCAACAGCTGCACCAGCAGTTGTTTTAGCTGGTTTTTGGCCTCGTGTGGTGTCTGGGAGGCACCTGGGCCCACCCGAGCCCCCGTATAAATATACCAACAAGTCTGTACTCATTATACGGACTCGCTCGAACTTCCGAAACATGGAAAACGACAACGAAACTCAAAATTCCACCCCAAAACCAAATTGAATCAAAACTTAAGAACTTGAAATTCTAGAATTCACTTCAATGCGCCGAACCGGCCTAAACTACTCGGTATGACTTCAAATTTTGAAGACAAGTTATAAATGACATGACGGAACTATTCCCGGTATCGGAATTTCATTCGGACCTCGGGAACATAAAATCACCTTACAAGCCAAATTTCAAATTCTTTATAAACCTCAAAACTTCATTAACTCCAATTTTCCTCATTTTGATCCGAAACCAATCAAATCAAGTCCGTTTCTTACCAAATTTTGCGGATAACTTATATAACACATATTGAACCTGTTCCGGGCTCCGAAATCATAATACGGGCCCGACAGCACAGGTTTCACATCAAGGTTCATTTTCATAAGCCTTTAATATTTACATAAAACAATTATTCTTTAAAAATTTATTTCTCGGACTTGGGTCCTCGGAATTAGATTCCAGGCATACGTCCAAGTCTCATATTTTCCTACGGACTTTTCGGGACCGTCGGATCACGGGTCCGGGTCCGTTTACCAAATATGTTGACCAAAGTCAACTTTATTCAATTAATTATCAAAAAATTAACTCTTAATCAAGTTTTCACATAAAGACTTCCCGGCTACGCACCCGGGCTGTGCACGCACATCGAGGTGAGATTAATGGAGGCTTTCGGGGCCTCGGAACACAGTCAGAATTAGATGCACATAAGATGACCCCTTTTTGGGTCATCACAGGTTATTGGAGTAACTATTTTTGAACGAGCAAATGCAACTTAATTTTGTGAAGCCTGTGTGCCTATGTTTGTATATAAGTACGTCTTTGACAAAGCTACTAGTCTCCAGCCCTCTAAAAATGGTGCACAGCGCGGAAAACCTATTTTGAGGGTGTTGACGAAATATGTTATTATTGTCGATAGACTTAGTCAATACATTTTTTAAAAAGAAAGAAAAGATTGGTTATTATTGTCGATAGACTTAGTCATGCCTATCAAATAGAACATTTTTTGTGAAAGAAGATCATTGCTTTTATTGAAGCTCGATCTTGCCTGCACTTGTCATATTTTTGCTCCTGCTTTATATTTTTCACTTTTGTTTGATGTCTTACGGAAGTTGTACACGTGTGAAATTGGCCTTCAATTCAGTGAATTTTATCTTTCAGCAAGAGGTTCTTTCTAGTCTAATGACAACAATTTTTGAATGGTTTACAAGATAGTGAATATGCAAATCGTTGTATTAGAAAATAAAGCATCTACAATTTATCTACAAAATATCTACAAATTGGGTACATTGAATTTTAATATCTCAATTTCCATTCAGTTGTAGCTTAATTTTGATTTTCGACATAATTGAATTTTTTGCAGAAGATTTGTAGAAGTTTTAGTCATTTTTGATTTGTGAAAACAGAAAATAAAGCATCTACAATGTATCTACAAAATATCTACAAATTGGGTACATTGAATTTTAATATCCCAATTCCCATACAATTGTAGCTTAATTGGGATTTTCGACATAATTGTATGTTTTGCAGAAGATTTGTAGAAGTTTTAGTCATTTTTGATTTGTGAAACCAGAAAATAAAGCATCTACAATGTATCTACAAAATATCTACAAATTGGGTACATTGAATTTTAATATCCCAATTCCCATACAATTGTAGCTTAATTGGGATTTTCGACATAATTGTATGTTTTGCAGAAGATTTGTAGAAGTTTTAGTCATTTTTGATTTGTGAAACCAGAAAATAAAGCATCTTCAATCAGAATACAAATAATCTACAATTTATCTACAAAATATCTACAAACTGAGTATATTGAATTTTAATATCCCAATTCCCATTCGATTGTAGTTTAATTGGGATTTTTGACTAGACATAATCTTCAAGATTCATTATAGTATTCTCAATTATAGATTGAGGGAAATATGTTAGAAAGTTACATCAACTACTTTGTCGAGTTTGAAAAATACTACCTAGTGACATCAACTATTAGATTTGTCAACTTATTATTTTTCATGGAAAAAAAATATAACGATATTTTCAGTTACAAGTTTAAGTGAGACTATAAGCAGAAAGATTAGGTGAAAATAGGAACAATTTCAAAAGTCGGTCTCATACTATATCTCTCTGATTATTCACGTCATTTGAATTGTCCAAGTTATTCCAATTAGATATATGTGGTTGACTGACCAATTCACAGAGTGACTCAGAAAGATCACGTAAGTTTGTATATCTATGTCTGTATATATTTTCTCGTAATAATGTTTGCAACATAAATAAAATTCAGTTTATTTTCACTGAAAAAAATAAAACTTGATCTCTCAAAGAGAAAAATAATAATTAGAGATATCTAAATAAGGAATTTTAATGCTACAATCATTCCTTATTAAATGAAATATTTGGAAGAATATTTACTTCCATAATTGTAGCGCGCCTAATTAGGAAGGAATCAGCTCCTAATAATTGTTATTTAATGAATGGTATAATATTTATAGAATAACTGTGAACATGGCGGGTAAATATGAAACTATGCACATTTTTGGTAATAAGGTTTCATATATGGTATAGGAAGGAAAAAATCCCTAGTATAAAACTAGACGCAGCTGGCCCGCGTTAGCATGGGCCCAATAATTTAGGATTTGGGAAAGTTTTATATATATTTATTTGTAAAATTCACTTTCATGATATATTTTAGTTTTGAAATAACATCAAATAATCCAAAACTATTACACGCTAACTTAAGGTCTTCCTTCGTCAAACGAATAACAAAAATCAGATTGACTTTTCGTCGTGCTCCTTTTTTTAATTATAGGGCGGAGAGAGGGAGACAATTGAAACTTTTAGGGTCGCCAAAGAGGCCAGGAACGAGCTTCCCTTTATCTAAAGAAAAAAAAAACCTTTTCCTTTCTCTCTTCCTGATCAACGGATACAGAGTGATCAGGTGAAGCCCCCAAATGTTTTTCACATGTTCTGAAATATACTATAATATTCTATTTGGGATACAATCAAAATCGAACATACCACAAATTTCTAATTTAGAATATAGTATTCAAACTAAACATATTATAATATGTTAATCTGAAATATAATACCCAAATGAGACATACTATATTATTCTAATTTGGAATACAATATTCAAACTAAATATAATATAATAATCTGATTTGGAATACAATATTCAAACAAAATATACTACGATATTCTAATTTGAAATACAATATACAAATCAAACATACTATATTATTCTAATTTAGAATATAATATTCAAACAAAATATATTGTGATATTCTAATTTGAAATACAATATCCAAATAAAACATACTATAGTATTCTAATTTGCAATATAGTAGGTGTATAAGGTAAAATAAATATTTTAATTATATATGAAGTTAACTGGTATTTCTAGCAGGCATACCTCGTAGATTTTTCTTTATTTTATCGTTGTCTTGGACTATAAGTTTAGTTTCTTGTTGTTTTGCTGCTGTTAGATAAACTTAATTTTGTTCTGTATTTTTACATTCTAGAACAATAAAA
This sequence comes from Nicotiana undulata, assembly GCA_005239495.1. Classification (NCBI taxonomy): domain Eukaryota; kingdom Viridiplantae; phylum Streptophyta; class Magnoliopsida; order Solanales; family Solanaceae; genus Nicotiana; species Nicotiana undulata. The sequence goes on along the minus strand of ML245943.1, from coordinate 43,029 downwards.
GCTCTTTTTAATGCTACAACAATAAAAACACTCATGGAAGTAGGTATGTATATCTATTATCCCCTTTTCGTTAAAATATTAAGTTAATTTATGATAAAATAGAATAAGCAAAAGTGAGGAGATAAAAACAATCTTCTCTAAAAGAGAGCCAACTCTAATCTTTGTTTTTAAAGAATTTTTTGTCACATGCTTGAATTACAAGAACATGTTTTAACAATTGTAATCCTAATAATATTTCATCATTATCCACATAAAGAGAAATATGATAAATTTAACTATTTTTAATACAAATCTCGATATGTAATGTATAAATTAAATATTCATTAATCTAAAAAAAAACTAAATACCTTTTATCCTCAACATCTGTTTAATATGTTATTGAGGAAACCCAAGAGGTACATTACGAAACAAACATAAATGAAATTTATTGTTAGACTCTCAAGTATTACGTTTAAAAATTTCACAACACAATTTTAAAGTTACAAAGTTGAAATAGGGTATTCTTTATTTTCGACTATCTCTAGGGAATTCACTAAAATGTTATGTATTTATTTGTTCCAAATTTTTAGTGCAATCTACCCAAGAGACTAAGAAATAAATTTTGATTAAGATCTTTAATTATTTTATATTTTTTCTTTTTAAACCAAATAAGAAAAAAACGTAGCGCTTCGTATTTAGCTTTACCAGATATCGTCATGTGAGAAGAGAATAGCTATTGCAATAACATCATATTAGTTAGTTTCACGAATAAAGCCACTAACCTGGATAACAGGGAATTTGTTATCACCAATTACAATTAGTAAAGCCAAAAGATTTGTTATTTGGATTATATAGATTAGGCCAATTAAAAGTTTGATATTTTATTCTTTATCTCTTTTATATCTCTTGTATATTAAATAATTCTCTTCCTTAGTTCATTTTATTAATCCAAAACTAATCATAAATTATTAATTGTAAAAGCTTTATTTTGGACTTGAGAAATTCAGTTCCGTCACTTTTATTTAAACTAATCCTATTGAGTTACGGAAAAAAGGAAAACTAACAACTTTAGGGAATCCAGATGCTTGAGATAATTGTGGGGCCCAGTGATTAATGTGGCTTCATCGGGAAGAGTCTTGTGACGTGTGGGCATAATTACATGCCACCTGTCATCAAAACATGTATTATAGCCCATGAACAAACCAAGGATAAAACAGATAAAAAATAAAGTCGTTACAAACAAAATACTGTGAAAACCAATAAGATTGTTTAATAGTTATTGTATTGTCGAAATTATCCTTGGTCAGCAAGCTGGCATGACGACGCCCAGCTGCTTCTCAAGCGGCCTCTATATATATATATATATATATATATATATAGTAAAATAAAATAAAATATCATGCCCGTGAAAACAACCAGCACAAATTCTTGAAGGGACAGCAAGTTTAATGATCTGCCTCTCCGCATTTTCACTTATTGGTTTGATGCAATTCCACCAATCGTATATTTATTGTATACGATTTTTACAATTTAATATTTCTTTAATTATTCAACACTTTAATCTTAATCTGATACGCATTTCTTTATTCAATAAACTAGCTTCTTAATTATTAATTAATTTCGGCTAAGGTAACGCAAGCTAAGGCGTAAAACCTCTCCTCCCCCTTCTTTGGTTTGTGAAGAAGAGAAAGAAAACTCACATTTTTGTAAAAGAAGAAACAAATTTTAGTGCTTGTTTGTCTAACAAGTAATTACTTGGTTAGTATGTAATTAGGTGTGGAATCCGGGGACAACCAATGAGGGACGGTCATAATAAAGTTTACAAGTCATTTTCTGATGTAATTGAAGGCTTGAGGGGTAGTAATTACATTCTCCAATTCTCAAGGGTGGGTTCAGAATTGCTGGTAAATTACATTGTGTAATTACAAGGTTATTTCGGAATCTCTCTTCTTCTTCTTTTTCTTTTTCTTCTTTTTTTTTTATTTATATATTTAAATTCTCTTTCTTTAATAATTTATTTTTGTTTTAACTTTTTAAATTCTTTTTTAAAAATATTACTATTATTTTTACATATTTATATTTTATTTCCTTATTTCTCATTTTCCAACCTTTACTTAACGTTTGCTACATAATTTCTCATATTTTATTTCTTTCTTATTAGTTTTCTTTATTTTGTATTACGCTTAGTTATGTTGTTATTTTAATTTTTCTAAAAACTTATACATCATAATCTTAGAAAGAATAAGTTATTTACAAGCTTGACTTATAATGAGTTATGTCATTAAAGTTGAACCTTATTCTTGGATGAAGTTATGTGCGAACTTAACTATGTCAAAATGATAGGTCACTTTTTAATATTTAAATAAAATTCTCATTTTCTAACCTATATTGTGCATCCATGTAATCGCTTATATTTCTTATTTTTCTTTATTTTCTTCATTTAGCATAATTGTGCTAATATTCTAGTTTTGAAACTAGACCTAATATTAAAAAGTAGAATCTTGGCCTACAATGAGTGATGTCACAAAAGTAAAATCTTATCGTTGAATGAGGTTATAGACTTATGTTTTCTAGTCCATGATATTCTTACAACATATGTACTTTTAGTTATTATGATTAATTAAAGTAAAATATTATTAATTTGACAAATATATCAATTAGTTTTATAATTTTAGCTACAAATATATGATTAGTAATTTATATATTTTCAAAAAACAATATGTATCTTGAATGTCAAATTTAATATCATTTATAAAGGCATATATTTGTTAAATTTTAACTTTTAATTTTTGATAATCAAATTTATCTTTAAAATTTAATTTAGTTGTGTAATTACACTTGTTCAATCAAACAGTACACTTGTAATTACTCTGTAATTACATTATGACAAACAAACAGGTCGCCGTAATCACAATACTATGTTATTACTATCCTAGTAATTACATCAATTCCAATTACCTGGTGGACTCTAAACTGACCCTTACCCTTTCTTCTCCTCTTTTATCTCAAACCACTTCCTTCTTTATTTTCCTTCATTCCCCTTTCTCCTTTACAAACAAAGGAAGAAGAAAGATGTGATGAACCAAAGGGTCATTTTAAGAATTTAGACCCAATTCTAGTTTTATCAGTCATAAAAAGATTAATTTTAAATACCTCAATTTGTGTGCGCAGTCCGGGCGTGAAACCGGAAAGCTTTTATGTTAAAATATGAGAAATAGTAATTTCTAGAGTTAAGATTAAACGGACCCGGATATGTGTTCCGACTATCTCGGGAGGTCCGCAGTAAAATATGAGAATCGGGCGTATGTCCGAAAATGAATTCCGAGGTCCCAAGCCTTAGAAATAAATTTTTGAAAGAAATTATTTTGCTAAAATATTTGAAATAAAGAAAAAAATTAATGTTTGAAACCATTGGTATCGGGCCCGTAATTTGGTTCCTGAGCCCGGTACATATTTGTTATGATATTTAAAGGTTAACTGTGAAATTTGGAAAAAAACGGAGTTCGTTTGATGTGATTCGAAAATCCGGTTGAGAACTTATGCACTTTAAGTGTTCTTGAGAAACAAATAATGAGTTTTGAGGTTTAATTCATAGTTTCACATGTTATTTTCATGATTTGATCGCACGAGAAAGTACATATGATGCTTTTAGACTTACGTGCATGTTTGGTTTAGAGCACCGAGGGCTCGGGAGAGTTTCAAATAGGTTAGGGTTGTGTTGCGCTCGTTCTTTCTTATGTTTCGATGTCCTTTCTTCAAGCATAAATGATATCATATTGAACAAATGAGCTCCGATTTCTGTTTTGAATGAAATATTAGATATATATCATAATTACGGACCCGTAGCAAAAGGAATCATCGAATTTGAAAATCGTATGAGGAGTTTATGGGCATTTTACTAAGGTTACCAAATTTTTCAGATTAATTACGAAATTGCCACTTACGACGTATTAAAAATCTGCACTATTTGCAAATATTAAAACCTACATATCTCCTTCATTATAAGGTCAAATTGAGTGATTCAAAAGTCTAATTTGATTAGAATTTCACAAAGAATCCATTGGAGAAATAAAAATCGAGTTTCGTGATCGTTTGGTACGAGAAACTAGGTAGAGTAGCTGGCAGAAAAATATATATAAAACGGGCAGACTTCTTCTTCTTCTTCAAATTTTCGAACCCCACAGCCCTAGGAACGAATTCCTTCACCAAATATCATCCCCAAGTCATAGGTAATCAATTCTAAACTTTATTCTTTCAATTACTAATTGTTTTTCATCATTTTTAAATCAAAAACTAAAACTTTTCATGGTAAAAATTGAGGGTTTTGGGTTGAATTAGGGAATTTTGTAAAAATCGAATATTTACCTCGAATTGAGGTCGGATTTCGAAACTAATTGTATATTTGGGTTCGCGGGTGAATGAGTAAACGTAATTTGGTCCGAACCCCGAGTTTAGACCAAGCGGGCCCAGGGTCGGTATTTCACTTTTTTTTTAGAAAACTAAGGAAAAATTATAATTTTCAATAAAGTTAGTTCCTTTAGCCTTAATTAATGATATTGGGTTAATTATGATTAGATTCGAGCAAGTTAGAGACAGATTCTAAAGAAAACGCTATAATTGAGCAGTGAGTGGCCTGCAAAATTGAGGTAAGAGTTTAGTCTAACTTTGACTTGAGTGAATAGGAATCCCCACTTGTTTGCTATGTGAAATGCATGGACGTGGTGTATAGGTGAGGTGACGAGTATATATGCACCACCCAATTTGCATGTTAAGCATGAATCCTTTCCCGTTCTCAACTTAATTGATTCTTGTCTTAATTGTTCTATGTCCATTATTGTTTCTATGACCACTTGGCCTTGTTATTTTATTATTAGATATTGTTGTGGTTATTTTGGCAAGAGTATTGGTTGTTTCAGCTGGATTCCTTATGGTACAAAACGGTTGAGCAGTTTGACATTATTTTTACGAATTATATATATATATATATATATATATATATATATATATATATA
>ML245943.1:12238-37845 GCA_005239495.1 Nicotiana undulata | reverse complement strand
GAGCGGTTATATATATATATATATATATATATATATGTTCCTGTTGGTTTCATTTTTGATAATATTGAGGAAGTGATGAAGAATGCAATTTAATTGTTTTATGATTGTTGAGGTTTATGTGGTTGTTTGATTTAAATTGATTGTTGCCAATTGTTGTGGCAAGTGTATTAAAAGTGTTGGCGGTTCTCTTGATTTTATCATGGTACATAAACACTGAGTTGTGTTGACAACATTACGGTGTTTACATATATTCTAGTTGATTTTATTGTGATATGATATTTGTTGATGCTTACGAGCTATACTATTTTATGTTTGAAATTTGTTGAAATAAAAGTGTTGTGAAAGGCTTGGCCTGAATTGTGAAAGTTTTTGATGAATAAACAAAATTGGTGTGATAAGGGGGATGTGATAAGGGTGGAAAATTGATTGTGATATTGTGAATAGGTGGGATCGGGTTGCACGCCGCAACATGACAATGATAAGGGAGAATACGCATGTTTTACTGTTACAAAATAAAGGCCGGAACACTCATTGTTTTATTGTCATTATTTCATATTCTGCTTTTACTATTATTTTAAAGTGAAACTTGTTATGTTTACAATTTGTCGAGACATAAATATTGTGAAAGGCTTTGACTTGAAAGGCGGTGATAAGGGGGCTGTGATAAGGGGGTTGTGACAAGGGTGGATAATTGATTGTGATACAGGTGAATAAATTGATATAATATGTCTGGTGGGATCGGGTTGCACGCCGCAACAAGGAGCAATAAGTGAGGACAATTATATTTTTAATAATTTTCAAAGAAAAACAACGATGTGAAAACTACTATTTTATATTACTATGTTTCATATTTTTGGCACTACTTTTATTTGAAAAGAAAGTTTGAAAACTTGGAAATTATTTGAGAGTTTGTTATAGCTGAGCCCTGAAAAAGGGCGGTTGAATTATTTCATTGTTGTTGCATTACTTAATTATTTGTTTAGATTTTCTTCTTGCTTTATATTTATTGTCTCAGATATATTTTTCTTGTTCGTGTAGAATTGTTTTATTGTGTTATTGTATATATTATTGTCACTGGTTATATGTATTTAATGCCCCGCCGTAGCCTCATCACTACTTCGTCGAGGTTAGGCTCGACACTTACTCAATACATGGGGTCGGTTGTACTGATACTACACTTTGTGCTCTTTTGCACAGATCCAGGCACCGGCTAGCAGTAGAGATTTGTAGAGCAGCTATCCCTTCTTTCGGAGACACGAGGTATATCTGTCGGCATTCGCAGATCCCGAGAGTCCTCTATATTATTTAGATTGTTGTTTTATTTGATTCAAAAGAGTTATACATTATTTCTTTCAGCCATTATTTGTAGTATTCTTTAGTAGTTCGTGAATTGTGACACCAGACCCTGGGGTAGTTTTTAATTATTTATATAATTAGTTCGTGGATCGTTTTATTTTATTGTTTATTTATTTTATAATTGGAATTGTTTATTGAAAGCCATTAGATCAAGTTTAATTTAAAAGTTGTTCTATCCTGTTTAAATGATTAATTAACGGAAATAGTTGAGCGGATTCTAACATTGGCTTGCCTAGCAAGTGTGGTGTTAGGCGTCATCACGATCCCTAAGGTTGGGAATTTGGGTCGTGACAAGTTGGTATCAGAGCACTAGGTTTACTTAGGTCTCACAATTCACCAACGAGCTTAGTAGAGTCTGAAGGATCGGTACGGAGACGTCTGTACTTATCTCTCAGAGGATATGAAGTTAGGAACAATTTCACTTCTATTCTACTTTATCGTGCGAATTTATTCTACCATTGATGATTGAACTTGTCTATTCTTGTCCTCTCAGAAAACCCAACGACACGCAAAGCGTCTACAACCGGACAAGAGGTGAAGCCCCAATGATAGCTACGATTAGGGGAAGAGACAAAAGCGGAGCTCAGTCTAAAGCTCGAACATCAGCACCTATTGTATAGTCTTAAATGGATCTAGACGTGGAGGTTCTAGCTTAGTCGGTACATGTTGGACTAGCCCATATCACAGAAGGATTTATAGCTACTCCAGTGTTGCATAACAAGGGAATAGTTGAAAGCAACGGAGTCGATTTATATGAGCCGTGAAGTTTAACATTTTAGATTATCAGGCATTGTGACCTATGACTTCGTGCCAGGTGGAAAAGTCCACCGTCAAGTAATAGATTGCGCGGTCATGTGGCCGGGGCCCTGGATGCGCTAGCGATTGGCACATAGGGGAATGGTTGCCCGAGTTTCTTGGCCTGGTATCCTGCACCTCGCGTTCATGATATCTACATTCAACTGTGCCCCGCATACACAGTCGAAGCACGCCCGTCCAGTGTGCTTCTTTCACGACATGCTATAGTCTTGGGTGTCTTCCAGTGGTCTTCTAGCCTTAGAAGAAGTCGTGTCCGCCCGCAAGCTAATTCGGAAATGAAAGAAGTCTACCGAAAGCCCTTGGTACTTGTCTGATCATTCACACTGATAGCTTCAATAGTTCACTGAGATTTTTGTGAATGATCGTGACAGGTTTTGGCTTGGAATGTATAAGGCCGTAGATGTTGCAAGAGATAAAGTTGGGTATTGCGGTATGTTAGTCTCCTTAATAACCATATACCTTAATACCAAAGGAGTTATTCGAACAACTTTAAATCTACAGAAGGTCTACTCAGTGTGGAAGTCACGATTTCAGATTTTGGGGTGCTCCAGAGGGAGTACAGTGGTTGACGAGCTTCTAGACTATATGGTTCGTGCCAAGAATTATAAGTGTAGAGCTTTACTTTTGTGATCATTGTGTGTCAATAGATACGAGAGTTACCCCAAAAGAATAATGAAAAGTATATGAATAGAAGGGGTAGCTCAGCAGTGTTGAGTTAGCATAGTAAAAGAAGAAATTGACCGTCGGTGTTTGTGACAAGCCTACGAAGAGGGTGACCAGCCAATGCAACATCAATTACTTGACTCAGTTCTCATAAATGCTTTTGAAAGAGTTTGTTTCTCAAACTTTCCAGTTTGCGTGGCGCATAAGGTTTGAACGGTTGCGTCAGATCATATGACGGTGACAGAATATGCCATCAGGTTCGATAAGTTAGCCCACCATACTCCTACGTTGGTTCATATAGCCAGAGGGAGAGTCCCCAGACTCATTAAAGGAGTCAAATATGATTGTAAAATTTTGAACGACTCAGGGCAGATTGATACTTCATTTCGGCTAGTGATAGAAATTGTCCTAGACTTGGGAGAGTCATATTTCATCAGAACACTCATGCAACGTGCCCATTGCAGTTACAACTCAACTTACATATTGAAGGTGGAGGTTAGACTCCTAGAGGCGGAGACCCAGCCTGTTGGTATATTTTCTATGGTATTGCTGAGGTCGTTACATTAAATAGTGTCATTACAAGAACAATCTCTAATTATTATAAAGTGATGATTTCCTGAACTTAATACGGTTATGCGTAACTAATAAACTTCTTCTAATACTCTACTCTCGGGTGAGCTTCGTAACTCAAAAATCTACTTGTGTGAACACTAGTATTGAGAAATTCTATTGAGATAGGTATGTCTATCATTACGTATTGTAATTTTGTTTAACGAAAAATATTTGAAAGAAGAAAATGAAATGTTTCGATTGGCGGTGTGCATATTACTTGTGATTCAGAATCGAGGGCAAGATCCTCGCATTTTGATATGATTTGGTATGTTTAAATCGGGCTACGAACCGCGGTGGAAGTCATGTAAGGATGAGATCCTTGTGATGGAAATTCTTGTGTTTAAATTCTCCCTTGTGAATTAAAATTTTACTATAGTACTGGTAGGGAGTCATGCATGTTAGGCTTATTCAACAATTTATGTATAAAATAATGATAATGATCATAATAATAAATGAATAAATAATAATAATAAAAGTAATACTAATAATAATTAAATAAATAAATAAACTAATTAATTAACTGTGTATAATTTACCAAATCCGTGTTAGAATTATTGAGCTTTGACCTGCGAGGTATGTGTCGCCCATGTGGCGTTAAATGAGACACGTTAAGTCGGGTATATAATTATGAGGTCTTCATGAATCGCACCTCGTCATCAGTATTGTGAAGGTTGAAAGGGGATTACTGTTAACGTGAAGTTGTTGATAATTCTGTAATTGGCTATGAAAACTATTAAGAAAATAGAGGCGGTGAGTATGGGCAGCCTTGGGTATATTCCAGTTGGTGAGAGGCCGTTAACTTCAATTATTCAGACGATGGATAATCAGTTTGTGAGGTTGAATATTTCCCCCAGTAGTGTTCTAGCTTGCACAGTGGCTCGGTTTTCCCTAATTGAGCGTATTCGGGAGCGATAGGATGATGACCCACATTTGGCGGTCCTTAGGGACACAGACCGGCACGGTGATGGCCAGCAGGTTACAGTTGAAGATGATGGTGTTTTGAGGATGCAAGGGTTGGTTATGTGGGGGCTCACAGTTCTAAGTATTCTATTCATCTAGGGGCAACTAAAATGTACCAAGATTTGAGGCAGCATTATTGGTGGAGGAGGATTAAAAAGGACATGGTGGCATATATGGCTCGTTGCTTAAATTGTCAGGAGGTAAAATACGAGCATTCAGATGGCTCTTTATGAGGTATTCTACGGTAGAAGGTAGAGATCGCCAGTCGGACGGTTTGAGCCGGGAGAGGCTCGGTTGTTGGGCACAGACTTAGTTCAGGAGGCCTTGGATAAGGTCAAGATTATTCAGGAGAGACTTCGTGCAGCTCAATCTAGGCAAAAGAGTTATGGAGATCGTAAGGTTCATGATGTGGCATTCATGGTTGGAGAGAGAGTATTGCTTCGTGTATCGCCCATGGAGGTAATGCAAGTGTATAAGCTACCTCCCCCACTTTATCAAGAATCTCAAACGGCCCGATATACCTAGAGTTAAGATTTGATTATAGTTGACTTTGGTCAACATTTTGAGTAAACGGACCTGGATCTGTGTTTCGACTATCCCGGGAGGTCCGCAGTAAAATATGAAACTCAGGTGTATGCCCAGAAATGAATTCCGAGGTCCCAAGCCTTAGAAATTAATTTTTGAAAGAAATTGTTTTGCTAAAATATTAATGAAATAAAGAAAAGAATTAATGGTTGAAACCATTGGTATCGGGCCCGTATTTTTATTCCTAATCCCGGTACAGATTTGTTATGATATTTAAAGGTTAACTGTGAAATTTGGCAAAAAACGGAGTTCGTTTGACGTGATTCGGACATCCGGTTGAGAAGTTATGAACTTTAAGTGTTCTTGAGAAAAAATAATGAGTTTTGAGGTTTAATTCATAGTTTTACATGTTATTTTCATGATTTGATCGCACGAAAAAGTCTGTATGATGCTTTAAGACTTGCGTGCATGTTTAGTTTAGAGCCCCGAGGGCTAGGGTGAGTTTCAAATAGGTTTGGGTTGTGTTGCGCTCGTTCTTTCTTATGCTTCGACGTCGTTTCTTCAAGCATAAATGATATCATATTGAACAAATGAACTCTGATTTCTGTTTTGAATGAAATATTAGATCCGTATCGTAATTACGGACTCGTAGCAAAAGGAATCATCGAATTTGGATATCGTATGAGGATTTTATAGCAATTTTACTAAGGTTGCCAGATTTTTCAAGTTAATTACGAAATTACCACTGACGGTGTATTAAAAATCTGCACTGTTTGCAAATATTAAAACATACATATCTCCTTCATTATAAGGTCAAATTGAGTGATACAAAAGCCTAACTTGATTAGAATATCACAAGGAATCCATTGGAGACATAAAAATCGAGTTTCATGATCATTTGGCACGAGAAACGATGCGGAATGGCTGGCAGAAAAATATATATAAAACGGGCAGACTTCTTCTTCTTCAAATTTCCGAACCCCACAGCCCTAGAACGAAATCCGTCACCAAATATAATCCCCAAGTCATAAGTAAACAATTCTAAACTTTACTCTTTCAATTACTCATTGTTTTTCAACACTTTTAAATAAAAAACTAAGAATTTTCATGGTAAAAATTGAGGGTTTTGGTAGAATTAGAGAATTTTGTAAAAATCGAATCTTTACCTCGAATTGAGGTTGGATTTCGAAACTAATTGTATATTTGGGTTCGCGGATGAATGGGTAAACGTAATTTGGTCCGAACCCCGAGTTTAGACCAAGCGGACCCGGGGTCGGATTTTCACCTTTTTGAGAAAACTTAGGAAAAATTATAATTTTTTATAAAGTTAGTTTTTTTAGACTTAATTAATGATATTGAGTTAATTATGATTAGATTCGAGCAAGTTAGAGCATGATTCTAAAGGAAACGATGTAATTGAGCAGTGAGTGGCCTGCAAATTTGAGGTAAGTGTTTGGTCTAACTTTGACTTGAGGGAATAGGAATCCCCACTTGTCTGTTATGTGAAATGCATGGCCATGGTATATAGGTGAGGTGACGAGTATCTATGCACCACCCAATTTGCATGTTAAGCATGAACTCTTTCCCGTTCCCAACTTAATTGATTCTTGTCTTAATTGTTCTATGTTCATTATTGTTTTATGACTACTTGACCTTGTTATTTTATTGTTAGATATTGTTGTGGTTATTTTGGCAAGAGTATTGGTTGTTTTAACTGGATTTCTTGTGGTACAAAACGGTTGAACGGTTTGACATTATTTTTACGAATTTTATATATATATACATATGTTCCTGTTGGTTTCGTTTTTGATAATATTGAGGAAATGATGAGGAATGCAATTTAACTGTTTTATGATTGTTGAGGTTTATGTGGTGTTTTGGTTTCAATTGATTGTTGCCAATTGTTGTGACAAGTGTATTAAAAGTGTTGGCGGTTCTCTTGATTTTATCATGGTACATAAAGACTGAGTTGGGTTGACAGCGTTACAGTGTTTACATATATTCTGGTTGGTTTTATTGTGAAATGATATTGGTTGAAGCTTACGAGCTATACTGTTTTCTGTTTGAAATTTGTTGAAATAAAAGTGTTGTGAAAGGCTTGGCCTGAACTGTGAAAGTTTTTGATGAATAAACAAAATTGGTGTGATAAGGGGGTTGTGACAAGGGTGGATAATTGATTGTGATATTGTGAATAGGTGGGATCGGGTTGCACGCCGCAACAAGACAATGATAAGGGAGAATACGCATGTTTTACTGTTTATAAAATAAAGGCTGGAACACTCATTGTTTTATTGTCATTATTTCATACTCTGCTTTTACTATTATTTTAAAGTGAAACTTGTTCTGTTTACAATTTGTCGAGACATAAATATTGTGAAAGGCTTTGACTTGAAAGGCGGTGATAAGGGGGCTATGATAAGGAGGTTGTGACAAGGGTGGATAATTGATTGTGATACGGGTGAATAAATTGATATAATATGTCTGGTGGGATCGGGTTGCACGCCGCAACAAGGAGCAATAAGGGAGGGCAATTATATTTTTAATGATTTTCAAGGAAAAACAACGATTTGAAAACTACTATTTTATACTACTATGTTTTGTATTTTTGGCACTACTTTTATTTGAAGTGAAAGTTTGGAAACTTGGACTTAATTATTTCATTGTAGTTGCAGTACTTAATTATTTGTTTAGATTTTCTTCTTGCTTTATATTTATTGTCTCAGATATATTTTTCTTGTTCGTGTAGAATTGTTTTATTGTGTTATTGTATATATATTATTGTCACCGGTTATATGTTGTTAATGCCTCGCTGTAGCCTCGTCATTACTTCATCGAGGTTAGGCTCGGCACTTACTCAGTACATGGAGTCGGTTGTACTGATACTACACTCAGTGCTCTTTTGCACAGATCGAGGCACCGGCCAGCAGTAGAGATTTGTAGAGCAGTTATCCCTTCTTTCGGAGACACGAGGTATATCTGCCGGCACTCGCAGATCCCGAGAGTCTCCTCTATATTATTTAGACTGCTGTTTTATTTGATTCAAAACAGTTATACATTATTTCTTTCAGCCATTATTTATAGTATTTTTTAGTAGTTCGTGAATTGTGACACCAGACATTGGGGTAGTTTTTAATTATTTATATAATTAATTCGTGGATCGTTTTATTTTATTATTTATTTATTTTATAATTGGAATTGTTTATTGGAAGCCATTGGATCAAGTCTAATTTAAAAGTTGTTCTATCCTGTTTAAATGATTAATTAACAGAAATAGTTGAGCGAACTCTAACATTGGCTTGCCTAGCAAGTGTGGTGTTAGGCGCCATCACGATCCCTAAGGTTGGGAATTTGGGTCGTGACAGAACATAAATCTTATGAAACCTTATCCTATTATCAACTAATCTACAGATAAGTTTCAACTTTGTTTCACCTTCAACTTCACCTAAATGTTCTTTATCATAAAACAAAGGGAAAACACATATGTTGCACATTGTACTTGTCCGGATAAGCCAATTTCACACTTAACCTTTACGGGTGATCCTTTGCCACCCTACATAAGGTGCATCTTGTATATTTTCCCTATTAAAAAAAGAGGGAGAGAGGGGGGGGGGGGGTACTTTTTTTTTATAAGAGGGGGCAAGGTGATGCGGTTAATAGGGAAATGCATATTGATGAAGCAACTTATTGCAGAAAGCAATAGCACAACTGCTCTGCCCACTGATTAATCAGGAATTACATGATGAATATCAATTTGTAGGATAAATCATGAATAAGAAATAGTACACATGAATATCAACTGACAGATATTCAGCAATTACCCCCTGAACTCCAAATTAAACCAAATCAATGACCCTAAACCTCAATATCCAAGAAACATCAAAATGAGAAGAACACTTACTTGATTGATCCTCATTACAATTGAAAGCAAGTAGAATTCCCTATCCCAGCTTCTCAACAGAATTACATCAGCTAAAGACTAGCTTTCGAATCACAAAAGGAAACGACTGAACAGCACATGGCAACGGATAAAGAATAATTCCCCAACAATTTTGGGAACGCTAAGCTAAATGATAGCTGCATCAGATTGTTAGATTTTTGCAACCCGTGGAACATCCACGGGGAACTGGTTGATCTCATCCATCCACGGGTTCTTCTCCTTGGCTGGATTAATTGATCGTAAAGCTTTCCAAACTGCACTGTTACATTTGAACCCTGAACCGAATGCTATCTGCCAAGTTCGGTCTCCCCTCTTGATCCTTCCCTTAGCTTCTGAGTAGGCCAATTCATACCAAAGAGAGCTACTCGAGGTGTTTCCGAATCGATACAATGTCATCCTTGAAGGCTCCATGTGCCAGTCGGTAAGTTGCAGGTTTTTCTCTATTTCATCTAACACAGCTCTGCCGCCAGCATGAATACAAAAATGCTCAAAGGCCAATCTAAAATCTGGGATATAAGGTTTGATTTTCATCTTCAACAGTTTTCTTCCCACGAGCGTGGCAAAGAAAAGCAACTGCTCAGACATAGGAAGCACAAGAGGACCCAATGTAGTGATATTGGTTTTTAGTGCATCGCCAGCTACTGCCATCAAATCCTTCGACAAAGATACCCCAACTTTTCCATTGGGATCTTCCATTTGGTAAACGCAAGAAAAGCACTTGTCATCAGAACCTTTGTGAGTTCTGACAGTATGAACCAGCTGGTATTTTGATCTTCTTCGCTCAGATCCTTTGTTGGAGAGCAATACAGCAGCGCCTCCCATCCGGAATAAGCAATTCGGAAGGAGCATGGATTTTTCAGTCCCAAAATACCAGTTCAGAGTGATGTTTTCCATGCTGAGCACCAAAGCATAAGTATTGGGATGGACTTGAAGAAGATCTTTTGCAAGATCAATCGATATTAAACCAGCACTGCAACCCATTCCACCGAGATTGTAGCTAACAATGTTTCCACGAAGCTTGTAATGGTTCACGATCATTGCAGACAATGAAGGTGTTGGATTAAACAAGCTACAATTTACTACTAGAATCCCAATATCCTTTGGCTTAATACCGGTTTTAGCAAGGAGTTCATCAATGGCACCAAACATAACAATCTCAGCTTCTTTTCTTGCTTCTGCCATACAAGGATTTGGCGGTACCCTCAGCACAGCTTCAGGCAGATAGGTTGATTCACCAAGTCCGGATCTCTCGAGAATTTTCCGTTGGAACTCAAGAGTTTCATCAGGGAATGAACCAGTCAACTTTGACCTCTCCATGAAAATCTGCCTTGTGCATTTCCTAGAATCTTCAGGCTTATAGCACGAGAAGTTAACAAGATATACAGGGCGAGGACGGGTTAGGAAATAGAGGGTGGACAGGAAGACCAAAAGGGTGGAACATATGACGACAGATATGAGATTGAACCTAAGCTGCTCCCAAAGAATATATAAGTCACTGAGCGAGAACGTAGAGAGCTGAGCAGCAAGGACAACAACTAGAGGGGATAAAAATAGGTACATTCCATGAGTAATGAGGTAATGATATCCAAGTTTCACATACTTCAGTTTCACGGATTGTTTGAAATCGGGAAAGTTTCTGGAATAAGAAGGGGCATAATTAACTGGGGCTTCTGGTTTGGATTCACTCATTTTGATTGGAACTCAACAACTTTTCCCCCCACCCAAAAGGCCAAAACTAATAAAACCAACAGCTCAAGGTTAATTCAAGTTCTTCAAACAAGAATGGGAATTTTTAAGCTCAAAGGTTATTCAGTAATCTAATATTGACCTATAGTGCAGATTATAGGAGGTTTCAAGATTGAGTTTTTTGGTTTCAAGATTGAATTTTTATAAGGTCAAAGGGTTTAAGCCAGATCTAACAAAGGAAATGGAGAATTTAAAAGGAGTACCTCACTCAGTCCAAGATTAAAGAAGCTCCTGCAAGCAAAAGTAAAGGGACCAAAATAAAACAAATTTGAATCAGATTCCATGTACATTAGCTACATTAAAGTCAAACATAAGATCTAGCACAAAACCCCAATTCTCAAAAGCTTAAATAAACTATAAAAAAAAGAGCAAAGAAACCCATTTCAAAACAAGCATATGTGGAACTAAAAGAGTCATCAGTTTAACACAACAGATCAAGAACAAACCTTTTTTGTCAACGCTGAGTACCCCCACAAACGGAGAAACCTATGAACTGTGTGTGTGTGTGTGTGTGTATGAGAGAGAGAGAGAGAGAGAGAGAGAGAGAGAGAGAATGGTATTTGAAAGAGGAGGTATAATCAGGTTTTAATAATAAATAAGGTGGAGTGAAACGGAGGAGGCAACACTGAGAATCTGAAAGTGTTGTATAGTTGTTTGTGGGGCAGCCAAGAAAGTAGGACGAAAGAGGATAAATCAGTGGATTTTGGAACGTTGAAACTTCAAAATCAAGAAAATGGAGGGTTGAGATTTGAAGTTTTAGAGAGAGAAAAGTTTGGTCTCGTAAAGATTTTGGACTGCTCGTGGCTATGAGTAAGCCTATCGAATTTGACCACAACGTGCCAATGTGTTGCAAGGGTAGTGGCAGCCTGGCTGCCAGAATCTACAACACTAAAAAACAATTTTTTTTTTTTTCTATTCTCTTTTTCTTGTTTTGCTCTTTTATTAATCAGCACTAGAAAAATATTTAAACATAAGGTTTAAATATATATTCCTTCCCTTGTTGGCAGAGGTGGAGCTAGCCCATAGAATACGCGTCAGGCCGAATCCAATTATTTTAGTTCAATTTATATGTTTGTTTTACAAAATTTATTAAATTTATATTAATAACTAATTTAAAATTTAGCAATTTAAAAAAATTAGAATCCTAAATTCATAAACTTTAAATTCTGACTTTGCCTCTATTTATGGGCTTCTTTTCTATTTTTCCATTGAAATTAACTGTTAGAATTACACGCGTCAAAGACCATTTAAACGAACAACAATGACGGTCAGAGATACATGGAATAATATTATAGACGGTCATCAACTTTTTATTTCATCAAAGTCATAATATCAATTTTGCAACCAAAAGATAATTATGTACCAATATATAGCGTAAAATTAAAAAGGCAAAATACATACTTTACTTATCGTTCTTGTACTCAAAATCCTCTTATGTATTTATTAAACACGGAATAATATTACACATTAACTTTTAAAAATATGTCAATTACATACCCTTTTTGACATGTGTCACTGTTTAACCAAAGAATTAGATTTCTTGACCAAAGCTATTTTAAGAAGAACACGGGTCTCTGATAACCAAAGAATAAACTAATAACTGTAAGTAAACTCGTAAATGGAAAGCAATAAGATGCACAAAAAATAAGTGTATTGCAGTCGTAATTCGAATGTGTCCTTACAAGCTATATTTTACTCGCTTATATAGAGAATTTCTTAATATAACGTCTACCCTTTTCAGTGATTGAGCATTAAACACAAATAATAGTATTAATGTAACGTTACAATGATTAACCGCAACTGTTGCGTGAAGGTTAAAATTTATGCCTTTTACTTGATAGACCAGTGGTGTCTTGACTAGTCCTCGTCACTACTCCACCGAGGTTAGTCTTGATACTTACTGGGCACCGCTGTGGTGTGCTCATACTACACTTCTGCGCATTTTTGTGTGCAGATTCAGGTATCTATTGTTAGTAGCTGTGAGGGTTCATTGACGAGGAGACTCTAGGTAAACCTGCTGCTGCGTTCGCAGGCTTCGGAGTCACCTTCCTGTTTATTTCAATTGTACTTACTTATTCCTCGACAGTTGTATTTAGATTCGGTAGAAAGATTTCGTAGAGCTTATGACTCGTATTTACCGGGTTTTGGGGAAAATGTAAACTCAGTCAAGATTTCTATTATCGAGATTGTTAAAGTTCTTTTAGTATTGTTATTGTGGTTAAATATTAGGCTTACCTAGTCCCTAAGACTAGGTGCCATCACGGTACCCAACGGAGGGAAATTGGGATCGTGACAGTATTAATGTAACGTTACAATGATTAAGCGTAACTGTTGCGTGAAGGTTATGTAACGTCTGGTTCATTAATTGAAGATCTTCGAATCTGCCCTTTATTTTGCTTGGATTCATTATGACCGTGCCTTTTCATCTTCTCAGTTAGGTTGAGATTCCCGTAGCTGATTACCCCGTATGTATGCTATTCTGTGTCTCTTTGTCTCGTATCTCTTCATAATGTTCCGCTCAGTTGTCACGTTTTCATTACTCCACATAGATTACTGAGTCATCACAATTGTTACACGTGTGAAGCTCTTTTTTACCAATACAGATAATATTTGGTAAGTGGATACTCATTTATGGCGGGAATATTTTTTCCGCCGCTTCACTCGTACCATTGCACCTATTTCTGAATGTAGGCGTCGCTTGTCACTTCCATTTAATGCATGTGCCACGTGGCCTTCCCGGATTGGCTCTGTAATTATTCAGCGCCTTTTAGGGCTTTTTGTGGCTGCATCAGTCACGAAGTGACAACTTCAATTATGACTTTCACATCACTATTTTTTCCATTTTTGACGGTTGCCTTCGAGTATAAATACCCTTTTTCTTTTCATTACGTTCACGAAAAACTTCTGACCTCCATACTTCGTTTGTAAAGAACTTTTTCTGCCTTTGTAAATATGTCTTCTTCAAACCCATCTAAAAGAATTATTAACGTAGATGACTTGACTCCTTCTCCTGCTCCGACACGTAGTAGGAGAGGTGGGAGGCTTAGGAGTTTAGGTTCTACTCCTTCAAGGGGTTCTTTGTCTTCTCATGTTACTCCCCCATCTTCTTCTAGGTCTGTCATTTCTTTATCTTCTCCCAGGGCTAGGGCTTCTAGATCTTCTTCAAAAGGTAGAGAACTTGGTGAACCTCTACAAGAGCCGAGGGTTGATGAAATAGTACCTGCGGAATTTTCTTTTGCTAGGGATAGTCAGGCCCTTAGAGATCAGCTTTCTTCAATGTTGTCTCTTGATAATGCTGACAAGTATCCCACCCAGATAACCGAGGGTTTGATACCTCTGGTACGCAGGGACTGTTGCTGGAAGCCTGATTTTCCTGTTGTTGTTCCCAATGGTAATCAAAGAATAACCTCTTACAAGACTAGGTATTCTTTTGCTTAAAACTATCCTTTCACATTAGGATTCAAGCCTCCCATCGACCCACTTATCATCGAGTTTTGTCGATTCTTTAAAATTTGTTTGGGACAAGTCGGTCCTCTCGTGTGGCGAGTTGTTGCGTGTCTTAGATATTTGGCTAACTTAGCTTCGGTACCCTTTACCTTTCATCATCTCATTCACCTCTATTCTCCAATGTTATTCCGCCATGGAGTTTTCACCCTCGCGGCCAGAAGCAAAAGGGTGTTAGTGACTCCTGATGACGATAAAGATCGAGGGTGGTACCTCTGGTATATTGTTGTTCCTACTGCTGGTTTAGTAGGTGAAGAAAATCTTCCCTTCCCTGAGAAGCGGAATCTTGCACGTGAGTACAGTTTTTCTCACATTCTTTTCCTTTTGCTTTAGATACTTTATCAGTACCGTAACTGTTTCTTTTCTTTGCAGCAATCATGGGAACCGTCGAGAATGTCTCCGGTTTTCAAGATTGGGTAGAAAAACTTTTGTTAATCGCTCCATTGGAGGCACGTTCGTGGAAATACCTCTCTGGGGGGTTTGGTTGGAGAGTTAAGACTCACGGTAAGTGAAGTTTTTGTTTTTACTTCTTCCCTTATTTGAGCTTTATTTGACCCTTTTCATTTGACAGGGTTTCCTGCTCGTGGATCTTCTGCTGCATCCATGTCTGCTCCAAAGTTATCCCTGGCAAAGGCCCAGGAGATCATTTCTGGCTCCTCTTCTTCAAAGAGAAAAGCAAGTGGGTCAAGGACCTTAGAAGAGGAGGAGGAAGATGAGGGTTCTTTAGTCCATAGATCACGCAGGAGGAAGGTGGTCTCTGACGACGAGTCTGCACCTGTCATTGATCCTCCCATACCTGAATCTACACTATCTTCCCCTGAGGATGCAACTCCCTCTTCCGTCCGTGAATCCGTTGATCTCCTGTTCTGTGAAGGTTTTGGTTCTATTGCTGATGAAGCTCCCTTGATATTTTCTCTCCTCTTGCCCCTAAACGACTTCCCTCAGTTACTCCTGCTTTAATCTCTGCTCCCTTGGTTGTTCCCGCTCCTGTTATTGCTTCTGCTCCCGTGGCTTTTTCTGCCCCTCAGACTTCTTTGCCCGTGCCTACTTCATCTGCCCCTGCTTCCGTGCCTTCTGTTACAGAAGTAGGGTCTTCCAGTAGAAGGGAGATGAGGCAGATGATGATAGAGGTCCCGGCAGCGGGTAGCCTCTTCAAAAAGTCAGGCCAAGCTGATGTATGGCTGAAACCATTAATAGGTCCGACTGAGAGAGCTAAGTTGGACAGCCACGGTTCCCTTACATGGGTAAATGAGATTGTGTACTCCTCTTTAAAGGTAAAACGTGCTTTCCTTCATAAATTCTTGTAAACACTCTTACTGTGTCTAATTTGTATCCTTTTGTAGATCAATCTTATAGGCACGGAGTTAATGAAGAGGGTTTCTACTACGGAGCAAGAAGCAAGGGAATGGCGTGTTGAGGCAGATAATTGGAAAGGGCAGTATGAAAGCTTACAACTCGACATGGAGGCAGTGGAAAAAGAGAAGTGTACCTTGGAGAAGCAAGTGAGGGTTATGATAGCAGAGTTGGCCGTTGAGAAGGCATCTTCAGACCAGGCAGGCAAGGACAAGAACGTCCTAGAGTCCTCATTCGTGGAGTAGATGTCCCGTGCCTCTGAAGAGATCAGGAGCCTGAAGGCCTTATTGGCCCAGAAGGAGGAGTATTCGGGCGAACTTGTTCAATCACTCACTCAAACCCAGGAGGATCTCCGCAACTCTTTGGAGAAAATTCAATTCCTGGAAAGGTCTTTCGCTCCTTTAAAGGCCTCACATGATGTTGTTGTGGCTGAGAGGGATGAATTAAGAGCTGAAGTTGAGTTGTGGAAGAAAGATTATGAAGCTCTTGAAGACAAGGCAGTCATCGATGTTAGTTGGGCTTATATGAACTCTCGTCTTGACACATTGACGGAAATGAGCCAAGAGGGTTTTGACCTGAAAGCCGAAATTGAAAAAACCCAAGGAGACCATTGAGAAGTCTCAACAAGGTCAAAATCTCTCTTCACCTGAAGGTGAGGTTCCTGTTGCTCATGTCTCTTCATCCCAAGATGCTCTTTGTATCAATTGGTGGTTACCCCCAGTCCCATCGGGGGTAAGTTTGGATCCTTTAACTCCCCAACTGAAAACTTAGGGGCACCTAATGTAAAATTTAATATGGCTTAGACTAAGTTTAATACTTAGTTTATTTTGCCGTTAATATATCAATGCAAGTATGACTTCAGTTTCTTATGAGTTTTTGTTTCACTCTTTAAGTCTCTTTGCATGCTTTATTTTTGAGGTTCTAGTTTTACCTCTGAGTTTTTCATTTATAAAATGCTTAGATTACTCGTACCTTTTCGTAATAGGTACGGTTTATAAAAGAAGTCCCTTTTTTATCGACACTTAATGAAGAAGACGTCTCAACTTCATAATTGTGTAAATATGCAATAGAGAGATAGGAATTTTTCACATGTTTCTTTTTAACAATGTTTTAAAGAAAGTTTTTGTGTTGAACTTTCGTAACATTTCACATGTGCTTGCGTATCGTCTAAAACTCATGTTGCAACTATTTTCTTTTAACAGATTTGATACAAACTTGTATTTCGTAACTGTTTTTATTTTGTAATAGTTTTTTCGAGCCAATACAAGGGAATAACTGTTTTTGTTTACAACAGTTTTTGAGTAAGGGTATGAATTTTTACCCATAACTGTTTTTATTGATAACAATTTACAAGTGTATACGAGGGTAATGCTTTATCATCCGTAACTGTTTTCATTCATAACAGTTTTGAATATGTACAAGGATAATGATCTTTCGCCCGTAACTGTTTTTATTTATAACAGTTTTGAACAAGTACAAGGATGTTGATCTTTTACCCTTAACTATTTTTTGTTACAACAGTTTTCTGAATAAGTACAAAGATATGCATTTCTACCCGTAACTAATATTCTGCCTTTAACCTGAGCATTCGTTTACGAATATGTTTTTCAAACATTCGTTTACATTTACGAACATATTCTCAAAGGTTTTTTGAATCAGGCCTTGTGTTTTGAGTCTTTGGATCTTTTGATTTTGCTCGTATCACTTGACTTGTTGGGTAGATGGATCTTCAGGCTCGAGCTTTGACTTTTTGATAGTCTTCTTTGCTTCGTCTTTGCCTTTCATACTGTATAAGTCCCCCAAGTATTTGAGCTTTGAAGAATAAAATCTCGAGCACTTGACTATTCCTTCCTTGTGGTCCTTTTCCTGAAAAGGAAAAACCTACGGGACTCGAAGGTATATAATTTTTAGATGATGACTGCTTAACCCTTTAAAAGTCCATCAGAAAGTTGTAACCCTAGACCGGGAATTCAGTTACTTCCTCGCGTCTTTGCAGGTCTAATATCATCATGTGGTGATGGGTTAGATTTTTTGTCTATCATCTAAAACGGTTAGTAAAATTTTAACTGTACAAATATAAAATTGAACGTAATGATACATGACCGGGGGTATTCCTTTTACTTAGAAGTAATACTTCTTTAAATGAACGACATTCCAACTGGTTGGTAAGATCCTGTCATCCATCGCCTCCAGCTCATAAGCACCTTTCCCAGAAATGCCACGGACTTTGTAGGGTCCTTCCCAATTTGGATTTAGCTTTCCTGCACCAGCTTCTTTCGTTGATTGAAGACTTTCTTAAGAACAAAGTCCCCAATTTTGAAATATCTAAGATGAGCTTTTCTGTTGTAATATCATTCTATGATTTGTTTTTGAGCTGCCATTCGTATTAGTGCAGCTTCTCTTTTTTGCTCGAGCAAGTCCAGATTGGTTCTTAACTCGTCGTTGTTCGCTTCCTCCGTGGTTGTTGCAACCCTTGTGCTTGGTTCGCCGATCTCCACCGGTATCAACGCTTCTGCACCGTAAACAAGTGCGAAAGGAGTTTTTCCGTGGCTGATTTTTGAGTTGTTCTGTAAGCCCATAATACTGCCGGTAGCTCATTAGGCCAATTTCCCTTGGCTTTCTCCAACTGTTTCTTCAGGCTGTTGACGATGACTTTGTTAGTTGATTCGGCTTGCCCATTAGCCACGGGGTGATATGGTGACGAAGTGATTCGTTTGATTTGCCAGCTTTCGAAGAACTCTGTGATTGGAGAGCCTATGAATTGCGTGCCATTGTCACATACGATCTCCTTCGGTATTCCAAAGCGGCATATTATGTTTTTCCATATGAAGCTTTTCACTTCTTTCTCTCGCACCTGTTTTAAAGCTTCTGCTTCCACCCATTTCATGAAATAATCAGTTAACACAAGTAAGAACCGTACCTTTCCTTTAGCTGCGGGAAGGGGTCTCACTATGTCCATGCCCCATTTCATGAACGACCATGGCGATATCACTAGGTGCAGTAGCTCTACTGGTCGATGCATGTTGTTAGCAAATCGTTGGCATTTGTCGCATTTAGCTACGAAACTCTCGGCCTCTTCTTCCATTTTGGGCCAATAGTACCCTACTCTGATTAGGGTTTTGACTAAGGATCTCGCTCACGCATGATTTCCAGAGTGTCCTTCATGGACTTCTCTCATCACGAACTCCGTTTGATTGGTTCCTAGCCATTTTGCTAAGGGACCTCCGAACATCTTACGGTATAAAGAATTGCGAATGAGGCAGTACCGTGCAGCTTTTCGGCGAAGAGCTTGAGCTGCTTTTTTATCTTCAGGTACGGTACCATTCTGCAATAAATTTAAAATTTTGTTTCTCCAATCCCAGGTTAAATTGTTAAATGTTACATTATTTTTGTCCTAGTCAATTTTTGAATAAAACAAGTGAACAACAACTGCATTGTCTTTATTTGTAACTTCTGTAACTGCCGCGAGGTTAGCTAATGCATCCGCTTCTGCATTTTCCTCCCTAGGTATTTGCATAACCTTCCATGATTTGAATTGCCTTATGAGATCTCGTGCTTTTTCCAGGTATTGTTTCATCCGAGTCTCCCTAGCAATATAAGTCCTCTGCATCTGGTTCACTACCAGTTGAGAGTCGCTTTTGATCACGTTCTGCTCGATTGAGAGTTCTCGTGCCAGTTCAAGTCTTTCAATGACAGCTTCATACTCTGCTTCATTGTTAGTTATAGGATAACATTTAATAGCTTGACGTGCCTTTTCACACGTAGGTGATATTATGATTATGCCTAAGCCGGCTCCTTTTACATTAGAAGAGCCGTCAGTAAATAAGGTCCAAATACCTAGATTAGCCCCGTTAAAGAGTTGTAACTCTTTTTCTACTTCAAGGACAATGCTATTATTAAAATCAGCGACGAAATCAGCTAAAATTTGAGACTTTATTGCAATCCTAGGCTGATATATTATGTCATGCTCGCTTAATTCTATAGCCCATTTAGCTAACCTTCCCGATAATTATTGTTTATGCAGAATATTTCTCAATGGATATGAGGTCACAACAGTGACTGGATGACATTGAAAATACGGTCTTAACTTTCTAGCTGCCATGATTAGAGCTAAGGCTAATTTTTCTAGATGTGGGTATCTAGTTTCAACATCTAATAAAGTTTTGCTTACATAATAAATTAAAGATTGTTTACCTTTGTCTTCCCTTACCAGTACTGCACTTACGGCAATTTCTACAACGACAAGATAGACATACAACCTTTCCCCCTCTTTTGGATTTGATAGCAACAGGTTTTTGATAGATAGGCCTTCAGATCCTTGAGAGCCTGTTGACATTCCTTAGTCCATTCGAACTGATTCTGCTTTTTAAGAACTGAAAAGAATTTAAAACTCTTCTCTGAAGACTTGGAAATAAATCTTCCTAAGGCTGCAATTCTGCCCGTTAGTCTTTGAACTTCCTTTTTGTTCGTAAGTATGTTGGGTATTTCCTCGATAGATTTAATTTGAGCAGGATTTACTTCTATTCCTCTATTTTACACAAGGAAATCCAAAAACTTACCTGATTCTACGCCAAAGGCACATTTTTCTGGATTCAATTTCATATTATACCTGCGTAAAATTTCGAAGGTAATTGAAAGATGCTGGAAATGATCTTCCGCTTGTGTTGATTTTACCAGCATGTCATCGATGTATACTTTCATCATTTTTCCTAGGTGTTCCTGGAACATCTTAGTCACTAGCCTTTGATACGTGGCTCCAGCATTTTTCAGGCCAAAAGTCATGACTTTGTAGCAATAAGTCCCCCTGTTTGTTATAAAGGAAGTTTTTTCCTCATCTGAGGGATCCATTTTTATATGATTATAACCAGAGTATGCATCTAGAAAGCTTAACAATTCATGACATGCAGTGGAATCAATCATTTGATCTATGTGTGGCAATGGAAATGAATCTTTAGGACACGCTTTATTTAAATATGTGTAATCTACACATACTCTCCATTTACCATTCTTTTTGGGCACCACTACAGTATTGGATAACCAATTAGGGTACTTTACCTCACGTATTAAACCAATTCTCAAGAGTTTTTGTACCTCTTCGTCGATCACTTGGTTCTTGAATGGTCTCTGCTTTCTTTTCTTTTGCTTGATAGGCACGAAGGATGGATCTTCATTCAGTTTATGAGTCATCACTTCTGGTGGGATACATGTCATGTCTGAATGGGACCACGCAAAGCAATCTGCGTAGTTTTAAAAAAAATCAATTAACTTACCTCTTCGGCTGGGGCTTAGCCTCATGCCTATGTGAACATTTTGCTCAGGCTTCTGTTCGAACAATGGAATAGCTTCGACCTCTTTCGTGGTTGTTATAATGTGCTCGTCTTCTTCTGGTTCCTAAATAACATCAGGTATGGAGTCCACGTTTGTATGGTTTGATACATCTTCCGTGGTGACTTGGTTCACCTTCTCGTGACTATTTGTTCCTGTTTGAGTAATAATTCCTTCCATACCTGTTTGGGCAATAATTTCTTGCGTACCTGTTCAAGCGACAGTTTCTTCCGTACTTGTTTGAGCAACAATTTTTTCCTTACCTTTTGATTCTTCCGTTTCTTCTTTATTGGTATAGTGTCCCACAGAATTTATATTCCTCGAGGTTTGTTAATCACCTCAAATCTGTTGAATTCCCCAATTAGAAGGGAATTTAATTACCTGATGCAAGGTAGATGGTACTGCTTTCATGTCGTGTATTCATGGCCTCCCCATGATTATGTTGTAGGCCATGTCAGTATCAATGACTTGGAACCGAGTATTTTTTATTACTCCCTCTGCATTAAGTGCTAAGTTCAATTTCCCCTTTTGTTATGACGGTAGAGTTGTCAAAACCAGATAAGGCTCGCGTTTTTGGGATTACTTGATCCTCCATTAAAATTTCTTCCACAACTCTTGATAGGATAATGTTAACTGAGCTACCTGGATCAATTAACACTCTTTTTACGTTAGTGTCATGTATAAGTAAGGATATTACCAGTGCGTCGTTGTGTGGAAGCACTAATTCGTTGATATCTGTATCGTCGAATGATATGTTATCTTCTTCCAAATCTTCACGAATTCGCTTCCCGTGTGTAATTGTGAACTTTGTGGTTCTTTTGCAGACTACTCCGTTTACCTCTTCACCTACGTATATCACGTTGACTGTTCATTTTGGAGATGGAGGTTTAGGGGGCTCCTGCATGTTTTTCATACACGCCTGCTTTCCTTTTTCACTAAGCAATTCTGTTAGGTAGCCCTGTTTTAATAACTGTTCTACCTCACCTTGCAAAAATCTACAATCTGACATTCTGTGCCCATGGTCATTATGGAATTCACACCAGAAGTCTGGATTCCTTTTATTTGGGTTCGACCTCATTTCTTTTGGCCATCGAACCTTATCGCCCATATTTCTCAGTACTGTAATTAGTTCAGAAGTGCTTACATTGAAGTTGTGGTCTCCAATTCTTTTGTTACCTCTGTTTTGTTCATCCTGATCCTTTTGGGATCTTGACGAGGATGAGCATGTATCTCTACCGGACGATCTATATTTTGACCGAGCATTTTCGAACCTGGGACGCGTTTCTCGTCCCGAAGGTACCATGTAAGGGTCGTACATGTTCTTACATGTTCTCCTCTCTGATTCGGAGCGTCTGGAACTGATTCGATCTTCAGCCCTTGATTGGGCAATTGTGTCTTCTTCTATACGTAACTTGGTATTGTACCTGTTATAGACATCGTTCCATGTCGTATCTGGGAATTCTCTCAGGATTTCCTTGAGGCTTCTCGTGACTTCTGAACTTTTATCATTTAAATTGCTTATAAATGCCATGGCTGCCAAATTATCTGGTTCCTTTGGTAACATCATTCTTTCTCGTTGAAACCTGTCTACAAATTCACGAAGCAGCTCCGTGTCTCCTTGTTTTATTTTAATTGGTAACCCCCTCGCAAATTCTTGTAAGGCTTGGTTTACATATTCTGCAATCATTTGTTTCACCTGATCTTGCTCTCCTGTTTGATCGTTACCATTGTGATTGTTGTTGGACCTCTCTGGAGAATGTTCCCTTGAACCTGGTGGGGTTCTTGAAGGTGATGGAGTTCCATTCCTTTGTTGGTTATTATCGTTGGTGTTCGACATAATTCAAAAGATATTGTTTGAAAGTAAGCAAAGGTTATCAGATTCCCGGTAACGAAACCAATTTGTTTAACCAAAGAATTAGATTCCTTTACCAAAGTTATTTTAAGAAGATCACGAGTTTCTGATAACCAAAGAATAAAATAATAATTGTAAGTAAACTCGTAAATGGAAAGCAATAAGATGCACAAAAAATAAATTTATTTCAGTCGTAATTCGAATGTGTCCTTACAAGCTATATTTTACTCCCTTATATAGAGAATTTCTTAATATAACGTTTACCCTTTTCAGAATTTTGAGCATTAAACACTAATAATGGTATTTGTAACGACCTGACCGGTTATTTCGGGAATTTAAGCTCTGTTCGGTGGCATAAGGTCTTGGACAGCTTCACATTGTGTATATCGACCTGTGTGCGTGGTTAGATTCAGTTACCGGATAATCCGGGGTCGAATTGGAAGAAACATTTCAGTTTTGGAAGCTTAAGTGATGAAAGCTGACCGGAGTTTTGACTTTTGTGTAAACCGCCTCGGAATGAGTTTTGATTAATGCCAACAACTTCGTATGATGATTTTGGACTTAGGCGTGCGTCCGGAATTGATTTTGGAAGTCCGTAGAGTGATTTGAGGTAATTTGGCGAAAGTTAGAATTTTGGCGTTTCCGTACGATAGGTGAAATTTTGATATCGGGATCGGAATGGAATTTCGAGAAGTGGATTTAGGTCCGTTGTGTCATTTGGGACTTGTCTGCAAAATTTCACGTTAATCCGGGTTGAATTGATAGGTTTCGACGCGAGTCTTGATATTTGAAGTTTTAAAAATTCCTAGTTTGATTTTTGGTTTGATTCGTTGTTTTAGTGTTGTTTTATGTGTTTTGAAACCTCGAGCGAGTCCGTGTTAGGTTTATATGACTTTTGTGTGTGGTTGGACGGGGTCCCGGGGCCTCGGGTGTGTTTCAGATGGGCTACGGCCCATTTTCTTCCAATTTAGAACTGCTGTTTTTTATGTATGTCGTCCTCCTTCGCGATCGCGTAGCCCAAGACGCGATCGCGTAGTGTCCTGTTTGCCCCGCCTATTTTACTTCATTGCGATCGCAGTGATTCTTTCACGATCGCGATGTGTCTCTGTTGGTCGCTCAAATTTTGTTCTTCGCGTTTGCATTCTTCAGCACGCGATCGCGTAGCTTCCGGTTCTCCTTCTCCGCAATCGCGAACTCCTTGTCGCGTTCGCGATGAACAACCTCGGCAGCTTTCCTTGTCGCGTTCGCGATGAACAACACGTCTGGGTAGAATATAAGTCACCAAAAATCGGGGTTTCACCATTTTTGACATATTTTGACTTCTAGAACTCGGTTTTGGGCGATTCCTTGAGGGTTTTTCACACAAATCGAAGGGGTAAGTGTTCTTCCACTATAATTAATTATATTTCATGAATTAGTTCTTGTTTTATCATTTAATTTGTGTTTTGGGTTGAGAGAATTGTGCGTTTTGAAAGAACACTTCTAAGAGGAAATTTCATGATTTGAAATACCAAATGACTTCGGAATTTGATAAATTTAGTATGGGTGAACTCGTATCGGAATGAGAAATAGGAATTTGTAAAATTTGTTGGGTTACGAGGTGCGGTCTCGGGGGTCGACTTTTGGGTCGATTTTCATAAATTAGTAAAGATTGAAACTTTATTATTCGGAATCATTCCTTATACGTGTTATGTAAATTTTGAAGTTGTTTTAGTTGATTTTGAGTCGTCTGGAGGTCTTTCCGCCCGAGAAGTTCACTTTTCTGTATCCGGTGGTCGTACTTGAGGTAAGTATCTTGCATAACCTTGTGTGGGGGACTACCCCTTAGAATTGAGTCTTCTATGTTGATTGTACCCCGCGTACGCGAGGTGACGAGTGCGTACTCGGACTTATTTGCAAATAGATTGCCCTTCTAGGATTTTAGGTCCTTATGTTCCCCGCGTATGAATTGAGAATTGTTATATCTGAATCCTTGAATTCTAGCTTCATCTCTTCCTGCTCAAATTAGAAGTTAATTGTTTAGCGTTTCCTTTGCTTCTTATTTGCCTTAATGGACTTAAATGCAGACTTTGCCTTTCCTACCATTATGCTATATCTTCCTTCATACACAACTTATTTGACTAAAACTAGTATGATCTCGTCCTATAATTTATTTAACAGTAATTGAAATATCTATACGTTGGTGTCAAGCATGCCCGTGAGTCGTACATGGTGATTTAAATGATTCTCCCTTAAGTGCCACTTGGGTTTATTTGATGATTGTCCATGTTGATGATATTTCATTGGTGATTGCCTATCTATCGAGCATTCTTTCAATCTGAGTTTATTCGATGGAGTTAATTGTCTAAGTGAGATTGGTTATAGCTGATTTCCTTGCCGGGATGGTTGTGAACTTGAATGTATAGAATCGTTGCTATGTTTGCCTTGTTTTCCCCTTGTTATGTTGTTCTCTTTGTGCTTGGCATTCCTTTCAGTGGCTACATCTTATGAGTGAGTTTTTGCCATTCTTGTGAGTCAAGTCTTTGTATTGATTTCCTCATCGCACCTTGTATTCTTTCTTTGTTGCTTTTGCGCCTGTTGTGGCAATGTATGTTGTTTTGTCGCATTCTGGTTGTTCTATTCAGTGGCTGCATTGCATATTTAAATTGGGACTACGGACGAGATTCCGGGAGCTTTTCCCTGTACATCATTGCATATTTAAATTGGGACTACGGACGAGATTCCGGGGGCTTTCTCCCTGTACTGCATCGCATATTTAAATTGGGACTACGGACGAGATTCCAGGAGCTTTCCCCCTGTACTGCATCGTATATTTAAATTGGGACTACAGACGAGATTCCGGGAGCTTTTCCCCTGTACTGCATTGCATGACAAATTCTGAGTTACGGACTGAGTTCTGGTGGTTTTATCATTGAGGAGATTTGGATCAATATATATATATATATATATATATATATT
>MDKH01221306.1:0-44228 GCA_005239495.1 Nicotiana undulata | reverse complement strand
AAATTCTCTGTGATTGAACTATGATTTGTCATCGTTGGTGTGATTGTAATTGTCAGGTGGGATTGGTTTGCGCGCCGCAAAAGGGAGATAAGGGTGATATGTGAGAAGTAATAAGTGCGTGATTGTAATTGTCAGGTGAGATCGGGTTGCGCGCCGCAACAGGGGAGATAAGGGTGATATGTGAGAAGTGATAAGGGTGATTGAAATTGTACGGTGGGATCGGGTTGCGCGCCGCAACAATTGTCAGGTGGGATCGGGTTGCACGCCGCAACAGGAGAAATAAGGGTGAGATGTGAGGAGGGACAAGGATGGAATTGAAATTGTGATTTTGATGAAATAAAAAATTGTGGAACTTCCATTGTATGTCTTTCTATGTCTTGTGCAGTAATTGTGTGACTCTCTGTCTGTCTCTTGCCTGCGCATTATTGAGTTTACTTTGAGTAAAGTTTGTTCATACATACCAGTACAATTCAAGTGTACTGACGTCCCTTTTGCCGGGGGCGCTACATTCTTGTGATGATTGTAGGTGGTTCTATAGCAGGTACTTCAGCACACCGACAGTAGTGCCTCCTCCTCGTCTTATCAGCGGTTTTGGTGAGCCCCTCTTCTCTCGGGGCCCAGTGTGGTTCATGCCATCTTTCCTCTCGGATTCTTACTTTGGTAATTGTGTAAGGTATAGCCGGAGCCTTGTTACTGGCAAGTATTGTATAACTCCCTTGTATTCCTAGAGGCTCCGTAGACACAATGTGGGTAATGTACATATGTATTTTGGGTATGTAACGGTACGGTTCGGAATCGTAATCCATGTTGGTAAATACTATATGTATTTTGTAAGTATTTGGTATAATATGTTGGTAATGATAAAAAGTAGAAATGAATCCAAGTTGTAAGTTTATGCTTAAGCCTAAATGGCTATTTCACATGAATAATGTATACTGAAATCATGGGGTAACGCGTGGGATAGGAAAGGCAATTCCAGGTCCGCTTGACCGGGGTCCTCTGGTTGAGTGCCGGTCATGTCCCTCGATTTTGGGGCGTGACATAACCCATGATTTCTTTTTTTAGGGTCAAGTGAGAGAAAGCAGCCAAATTTGGTATTTGGATAGTGGCCGCTCAAAACATATGACAGGGAACAAGGAACAACTCCTTTCACTTGAAAACCTCAAATGAGGAAATGTTTCCTCTTGAAATGGAAAGAAAGGTGAAATTATTGGGGTTGGTAAGGTAGGTAAGGATGACACACCTTCCATTGAACATGTGTACTTGATAGATGGCTTGAAATATAGCCTGATCAGTGTGTCACAATTGTGTGACAGAGGTAACCTGGTTGCTTTCACTTCCACAAAATGTTTTGTGATTAACCTGCTTACTAACAAGATTGTTTTGCAGGGAAAAAGAATGAATAACATCTATGTCATAGACTTGTACACACTGTCTGAAAATGAACTCACTTGGTTAAGTGTGTTGGACAGTGATCCCCTCCTGTGGCACAAAAGACTTGGTCGCGCGAGTCTAAATCAGCTAAACAAATTAGTCTCTAAGGACTTAGTGGTAGGTCTTCCTAACATTAAGTTCAAGGAAGACAAAGTTTGTGAGGCATGTACAAAGGGGAAGCAGGTAAGATCCTCATTCAAAAGCAAGAAAATGGTCAGTATCACGAGGACGTTGGAACTGGTTCATATGGACTTATGTGGTCCTATGAGAACTCTGAGCAGAGGTGGTAAGAAATATGTAATGGTGCTAGTTGATGATTACTCAAGGTTCACTTGGACCTTATTTCTGACATCTAAAGATGAGGCATTTGATATGTTCACTTCATTTGTTAGAAAAACTCAAAAACAGTTAGGAAATCAACTAGCATCAATAAGATCTGATCATGGCACTGAATTTGAGAATGCAAAGTTTGCTGAATTCTGTGATAAACATGGTATAAATCACAACTTTTCTGCCCCTAGAACCCCACAGCAAAATGGGGTTGCTGAAAGAAAGAACAGAACTCTTGAAGATATGGCTAGAACCATGCCCCATAGGTTCTAGGCAAAAGCAATAAACACTGCATGCTACATAATAAATAGATGTATGACCAGACCACTGGTAGAGAAAACTCTTTATGAATTACTTAAAGGGAGAAAGCCCATCATATCCCACCTCAGGGCTTTTGGATGAAAGTGCTTTGTGCACAACAATGGCAAAGATTCCCTACGTAAATTCGATCTCAGAAGTGATGAGGGAGTATTCTTGGGATATTCATCACATAGCAAAGCTTATAAAGTATATAATAAAAGAACTATGTGTGTAGAAGAAAGTGTGCATGTTGTCTTTGATGAATCTAACACTCTTTCTAAGAGACACGAACCAGAAGATGAGGAGCTTGGACTTGCCAGAAACAGTGAACAAATTGAAGAAAATATGGAAGATGGAATAGGTGATGGACTAGGTCCAACTACCGCAAGCAACATGACAGGGGGAACTCAACAGCAAATTACTCTGGACCTTGGCCCTGATCTTGTTCCACAACAACAAGACCCCATGAGATCATCTAGAAGTGAACAATTGGTGCTCAAACCACACAGATATCAAAGTTCTCCCCCTCTTGAGAACATCATAACAGATTTGACATCCGGAATCAAAACAAGATCCTTTTTGAAAAATCTGTGTGTGTTTGATGCCTTTCTATCCTTGATTGAACCAAAGAACATTGGTGAAGCTTTACAGGATGCTCACTGGGTAAATTCCATGCAAGAAGAGTTAAATCAATTTGAAAGAAGTCAAGTATGGAACTTGGTACACAGACCACTAGACAGATCAGTAATTGGCACAAAGTGGGTCTTCAGGAACAAACTCGATGAGTATGGAACTGTTACAAGAAACAAGGCCAGACTAGTTATCCAAGGATATAGTTAAGAAGAGGGAATTGACAATGATGACACATTTGCTCATGTGGCAAGATTGGAGGCAATCAGGCTTCTTATAGCATTTGTTGCACACATGGAATTCACTCTCCATCAGATGGATGTAAAGAGTGCATTCCTCAATGGCTATCTAAAGGAAGAAGTATTTATCAAACAGCCTCCAGGTTTTGAAAGCAAGGAGTCACCTGACCATGTATACAAACTTGACAAGGCTTTGTATAGACTCAAGAAAGCACCAAGAGCATGGTATGAACGGCTACCAAAATTCCTGCTACAACATGGATACAAACGAGGTAAAATTGACAGTACCTTGTTCTTAAAGGAAAAAGGTAAGGATCTTCTGGTTGTGCAAATATATGTGGATGATATCATATTTGGGGCAACCTCTGAAAAATTGAGTAAGGAATTTGCTAAACTTATGGTGAGTGAGTTTGAGATGAGTATGATGGGTGAGCTGAACTTCTTTTTAGGCTTGCAAATCAAGCCAAACTCAAATGGAACAATGATGTATCAACAAATATATGTGAAGGAATTGCTCAAAAGATTTAAAATGGAAGACTCAAAAGAAATTGACACCCCCATAGCAACAGCTACAAAATTAGATGTGGATGAACCTGGTTCATCCGTTGATCAAAAGCCATACAGAGGGATGATTGGTCTTTATTATATCTCACTGCCAGCAGACCTGATATTGTGTTTAGTGTAAGACTGTGTGCTAGATTTCAGGCAAACCTAAAGGAGTCCCATCTAACTGCAGTGAAGAGAATTCTGAGATATCTGAAGGGCACTACTGATTTATGTCTTTGGTATCCTAAAGGTAGTATTTTCGACCTTGTAGGATATGCTAATGCAGATTATGCAGGTTTCCTGGTTGACAGAAAAAGTACCTCAGACATGGCTCACTTTTTAGGCTCTTGCCTTGTGTCTTGGGCCACCAAGAAACAAAACTCAGTAGCCTTATCTACTGTTGAGGCTGAATATGTGGCTACAGCCTCATGTTATGCTCAGTTGCTATGGATCAAGCAACAACTTATGGATTTTGGTATAGAGGTTGGATGCATTCCTATTTTCTGTGACAACACTAGTGCAATTAGCATGACAAAGAACTCGGTTCATCACAAGTGAACCAAGCACATAGATATCAGACACCATTTCCTAAGAGATAACTATGAAAAAGGAATGATTTCAATTGAATTTTGTGCTACTGACAAACAAATTGCAGATATCTTTACTAAGGCACTAAGTAGGGAGAATTTTGAGAGAAACAGGATTGAATTACGGATGATTAAGATCACATAATTGAAAAACAAAAAACAATATTGGCTAGAAACACTAAAATAGGTAACAAACCAGACTGATCGTTGCTTAGTATCATGACTTTACTGCCATACTCTCTTGCCATGTATTAATATGATTCCCTGGTTGCTAATGATGTTTTTCTATCTTTATAAATTGAGGCAAATTAAAGACTATAACACAATGAACCTGGTTCGCTGCTAGTTCATCTGAGTGACAAGGTACATGCTCATCTCCATACACTTATTGAAATAATTATAGTCACACATAAGCTGGACTCTATCTATATTTGGTTCATTCAAATTTTTAGTACTTATCCCAAAATGAACCCGTTCCAAAGAGTCCCATCGGAACGGGTTCATTTTGGGATAAGTACTAAAAATTTGAAATGAACCAAATACTGACAAGGTTCATCGCTGCTGGTTCATCTGACTGACAAGATACATGCTCATCTCCATACACTTATTGAAATAATTATAGTCACACATGAGCAGGACTCTATCTATATTTGGTTCATTTCAAATTTTTAGTACTTATCCAAAAATGAACTCGTTCCAAAGAGTCCCATCGGACCTTAATTAGCCTAGATATTAGAAAGTCTTAACCGTCTAATCACTGACACTCCTGCAGCGATTAGACTTCCACTTGCTAAAGAATTATACTCGTTGTACACTTAATAACCACATATTTAAAAGGCCATCATTACCTCCCCTCTTCAAAACATAACCGTCGAACCAAGTTCATCATTCATCTCATACCAAACTAATCAACTTTCTTCTCTCCCCAAATCCTCATAACAATGTCTTATTCACCACCCCCTGCTTCATCTTCATCAACCAACACTGGTTCTAATTCTCCATCAATACACAACTCACATTCTCCAACCAGGTCTTCAAGCCCCCAAAACCCTCCAGTTCCTGAACCCGCTCCTTCACCCAAATCTGTCCCATCCGTTACACCTAGCCCCACTCCAGCCCCTAGACAACGTAGAGTAAAGGTGTTGGCCAGGAAAACAGTTGCATCTGCTTCTCGTGCCAAATATTTAAATGAGATACTTCAAGCTAGCAAGGACTAAGAATCTGAATCCTCTAGTGATTCCTTCAAATCTGCAAATGAGGATGAAGCATCAGGTTCATCTGACACTAAAAAGAGAAATCTTGAAGTTGGGTCTGCAACTGAAGTGGCTAAAAATAGGTTTATCTTTATTGGGTCATTAGTGGATGTAGAGGTACCGGATAGGTGAAGAAAAATTGGGAAAAATATAAACGTTGAGAGATAGGGAGAAGGGAGTTCAGAAAGGGGATCTGGGAAGGAAAGTGCCACTCTGGCTATTTGTGGCCCCGCTCCTGTGATTGTTGAGGAAGGAATCAAAGATTTAGGGGGAATCAATTCTGGGGAAGCAGCAGCAGGTCTGGAAAGACTACAACAAGCAGTAGATGAATCTGGTTCATCTATTGAGGAAACATTGGCTGAGATGCTGAAAAAGTTGGGGGAGTCCTACAATTCCAAAAAGAAGAGAACTCCAAAATCCAAGAAAGCCATTAATCCAGTTCCAACCAAGAAGAGGAAAGCTTCATCATCTGCTGATGCTCCTGCCCCAAAGAGTCGTGCTACTAGAAGCACTATTAGGCAACAAGAAGAAAAATTGGAAAAAGCTCTGAGAGAGAGAAAGGAGAGAAGTCTGCCAAGGGAAAGGCAAAAGTTGGAGAGCCTGCTGAGGTAGTTCATGTTGATGACGAAGAGTTGGAACTGGTCCATCATGAGGAGCAGCCAACACTAGTTGAGGTTGAGACACCAAAACCAAGAAAGCTAAGGCTTCTTCCAAGAAGTCAGCATCTGTGTCTGCCACACCCTTTATGATTGCAAAGAGGACTAGGTCTGAGTTAAAGAAAGTAAAGATTTTTTATGATGAGGAATGGAGTGGAGAAGAAGAGGAAATGTCGGTGAGGAGACTGAAAAACTCACAATGTTTGGAAAGTGTATTATCTTGAAGGGGAAGCTGGTTAGAGACCTTCAAGAATCAGGGATGATTTTCTTGATGGATACCTTGGCTGCGCAAGGGTTGAAGGACATGGTTCTTCACCTTGAGGGAAGGCTGGCTAGGAATGAGTTTGTTGAATTTATGGCCAACGCAGTTGTCAAAGATGGCCGGGTATCCTCCAAGTTCAAGGAGTTGCGATTTCATTTGATGCAAAGAAGTTGGGGGAAATACTGGATATCCCGTCTGAGGGTTATGATGACTACACTAGGCAAAAGTGGCCTAATCTGGATGATTTGACCTCAGCTCTTCAAATCACCAGGTCCTTCTGCGAGAATGAGCAAGAACTGGAGCCCAGGGAAGTGTTTAAGAGTGAGATGAGGCCTCAGCACAAACTGTTCTTTGAGTTTGTGATCAAATTTCTGCTGCAAAGGCACAGTGCCAGCTACATGGACCTCACGCTAATGGAGTGCTTGTACAGGGGTAAACAGATCAATTGTCCTGCCTTCATCATCCACCACTTGGATAGGGTTGTGAATGGAGCCAAGGCACATGCTATACCTTATGGGTTTATCCTGACTGTTGTGCTTGCTCACTTCAAGGTTCTAGTGAAGAATGTTGAATTGGCTACTGTTAAGGACTACTTTGGGAAGAATACGTTGCTGACCTGTGACTACATTGTTAATATTCCTGAGGATGAACCTGGTTCATCTAGGAAACTGCATGTTAATAGCAAGGTCAGGACACTTGTGTAGGAAGGTGAGATCAAGGATGTAGAGATCCTTCGTTTGAAATCTCGCCTTATTGAGGTTGAAGCTGAGCGGGATGCTCTCAAAGCAGAATTAGCCAAAGAAAAGGAGAAGATTGAGGGTGTTCTTCATCAAATGCTCTCCTTTCTCAAGCCAAGACCACAACCTCCTCTGCCCCTTCCCAGCCTTGGGAGTCCAGTGCCACCAAAATAACCCATCTATGACCCTTTTGGGAATTGTCTTATCTTGTTCTGTTATTTTTTTTTGTTGTTGTTGTTGTTTTGCTCATGGTTGCGACTGTTTTTAATTCTCTTTGTGTATGGTTCCCGGTCTGCTATCTAATCAATGAATGTTGCTTTTTGGTTATTGGTTTTGTCTCTATTTCTTATATAGCTTACATTTATTGGCTTCTTTTGATGATTAATCCATGCTTTGCACCTGCAGTTGCCTCAATGGCCATGAGTAATTGTTAATACTTTTGGTAAGTTTATCCTTTTGAAACTTTTCGATGATGCCAAAAGAGGGAAGATATGTGCTTTTCAAAATTTCAAAGATTTTTGTGATGTTTATAACCTAATGAACCTGGTCTCTCTATGATGAATTCTTAAATCTATAAAAAGTGTCTATGTTGGATTGAAGTATGTACATGATTAAGCACAGAGTTTGTCATCATCAAAAAGGGGGAATTTGTTGAATCAAGTCACTACATGGTTTTGAAGATTGACAAATACCAACCCAATTGAACCAGGTCCATCAGGGGAAACAGAGTCATACAAACGCATTGGCACAAGAAGCGTCCATGCACAGGAGATAATATTATCTAAGAACTAAGAGGTTATCTCCTAAGCGAAAAGGTTGAAAATTGATAAGAAGATGGAGTTCGATTTTAGGTAGGACAGAAACAAGATCAAGGAAGTTGAGATAAACACAAACTCTTCCACCTTGGAAGAGTTGCATTAGAACTAAACAACAACATCTCAACTACTGACTCTATAAAGTGTTGAAGCATTCCTGCTGAAGAATTGACGCACAAACACTGAAGTGAAACAAGAACTGAAAGCAAAATTATCAAAGAAATTTTGCAAGCAGAATCCTTGTGCGACACAAAAGCTACTTGAGCCACTAGAAGAACCAGTTCCATCTGTTGTCTTTTGAGTCTAGTGGTTTGTAGTAGGTAATTAAATATTGTATCTTTTAGCTTTATCTAGAAGCAATTGTAATAGGTACACACTGTTTAAGTTAGATTTAACTTGAAGTTTGTCGCAATTAGCTAGAGGCTAGTTTGCCACAAAAGGGATTAGAGTTGGTCCTTAAGTTTACAAAAGAGTTTAATTTGTAAATGATATTTGGCTCATAGTTGAAATGAAGAGTTTGGGAAAATCCTACTGGGAAGTAGGTAGTGGTTTTTTCACCTTTTGAGCCAGGTGTTTTCCACATAAAATTGATGTGTTCTTTAAATTCTGTAATTACTTTTCCGCAAACTGTAGAAGTTGGAACACCAAGAAGAACCAGGTTCTTCTATAGAGACTGCACTCAAAAATTGGACACCACACAAATCACCCCCCCCCTCCTTTGTGTGGTATTGAAGTATAGAACATCAGAGCCTAAGTCATAAAGGCACGAATCAGTGTTTGTAACCACCAATTCTACAATTCAAGCATGAATTAAGCTAAATATCATTAATCCATAAACAATTAAGCCCTAAAATACACGACCCATTAAATACCCACACTAGGGTTGGGTCACATCCCTAGCTATGGGGTCTAGCTACTCATAATATCAGCATAAATCAAAGATAAAGATTAAATATAATAATATATAATTGAAAGATGAAAATTTAATGTGTCAAGAGAAATCTACTACCAACTTTCCCAAAAGGGGTAAAAACCGCCGTTCACGTGCTCTGCTAAATAAAACTTAACCTAAAATTGTCAAAAAGGTCTATTTGTACTAAGCTAAAATTTTTGGACAAAAATTCCCATACGGACGTTTCGCGAACTCGTAATTCTGACCGCGTCCGCGCTTGGGTTTTCGCGGCCGCGTAATAGTGAGCGCAATCCGCATTTCTTCATATCTGGGCTTAGGTAGAGCTTGGTTTCGCGAGCCGCCTATTTTCAACTGCGTCCGCGTGAGATTCATTCGCGGCCACGTAATTTGTACGTGGACCGCGTTCTTCATTTAATCGCCAATTGTAAGTTCTCTGAACCTTGGCACACACTCTTTGTGGAATTCCAACCACGATCGCGCCAGCAATTTCGTGGTTCCATCGCGGTCATCGTTGAGTTTTAGGCTCAAAACAGCCTCTCTGATTCTCTGCTTCGTGGACCGCGTAATTGTGGTCACCTCAGCATTGGTCCTTAAGCGGTTGTGCTTTTAAGTCGCTATCCGCGCTCTTTTTCCCAACCTTGGATTTGTTCAAGTTTGACTCATTCATAAGTTGATTATGGCTGCATTGACACATTTTGAACAAACCCTGCAACCAAGAACATAAATTTAGTTTCCGGGTATACCTTCACATATTTTTGACTCAAAACCTAAGTAAAAGAGAGAAAATAATAGGCTAAAATCCCTATTTATCACAATCTCACCCAAAGACGTTCTATCTACACTAAGTGGCCTTGCTGCCTCACCCAAATGTGTGCGGTGGAGGTGTAATCACAATCAATCTCTACACAAAGCAGCCATGCCGCCTCACCCAATGTGTGCGGGTGGAGGTGTATTCAGAATCAAAATCTCTACACAAAGTGGCCCTGCCACCTCACCCCAATGTGTGCGGGTGGAGGTGTATACACAATCGCAATATCTACACAAAGAGGCCATGCCGCCTCACCCCCAATGTGTGCGGGTGGAGGTGTATTCACAATTGAAATCTCTACACAAAGAGTCCATGCCACCTCACCCCAATGTATGTGGGTAGAGGTGTATTCACAATCACAATCTCTACACAAAGCGGCACTGCCTCCTCACCCCAATATGTGCGGGTGGAGGTGCATTCACAATCAAAATATCTACACAAAGCGGCCCTGCCACCTCACCTCAATGTGTGCGGGTAGAGGTGTATTCTGGGGTTAGGTTATGTCAACCTACCTTTCCTCAGTGACTAGTGATACTAAAAATATTTTGTTATTCACACAAAGGAAACAAAAATACAAATACATTCTCCTCATGACCTATCACATCATATATAGTTTTATTAATACCTTCAACCACATTCATATGATTCCTCATTCAAGGCACGATGGACGTAACTCGTATTCCACACTTCTATTTCTTTACTTTCAAGGATCATGATCTCAACATCAGCATATAGAGTATTCTGGAACCATAACTTCAAATTCATTAATAATTGAAACTTTAATCACAATAGGTTTCTTCCAAAGAATGGGGAAACTGACTAGCAATAGAAACACACATTAAAATCATAAACGAACAATACACCATTTATTTTTGAAATACTTTTTCCCAAAAGGGCAATACACAATTTCAGCTCGTGAGTAGGTAAGAACTTGAGTCACATTGGAATTACTTATAAATGAGAGCAGGGTGATTTACGATTGAAATACGAATTCAATTCAAGTGCTCTAGTTCCAACAACCATGGCCACATTTTATACCTAACTATTAGAATGCGAGATTTCCTCATTCTTTGTCTAAAATACTCTTACATCTCTCAAAAATCATCAGACATTCGCTTTAAAATGGGCCCTAAGGCTATTTATCAAAATGGGGTTGTGTTATAAAAATAAGAAAATGGACCTTCTGAACTCAGGTCTACGATCGAAATGGACCGTAGAACAGATATGCAGCCCGCAAAATGGACCGCGAAAGTGGTACCAAAAACTGGAATGGTCTATACTGGTATGCGACTGGTCTGCGGTCCGCAGACCACTTATGCAGCCACAAAGTGGACCGTAGAATCACTTTTAAAAATTCTTCATGCCAATTTTGCGGCAGATTTGCAGATCGCAAAATAATTATGGGATCGCATAATGGACCGCAGAATACCCTTCAAAATTCAACCAATTCTTTGCTCAACTTCGCGATGATTATGAAGCCCGTGGAGTGGTTCTGCAGTCGCGAACTTGATCGCAGAACTGCCTTCTTCTGCTAAAAAATTTTCATCAACTCCTCAATGCATTCTTCAACCCAAAAACTCTGTACTGCAGCGAGCAAGCTTGCCGCGAATAGTTTCTACAATCCTCAAACACCAAAGTATACCTCGGCACCACAAAAACTCAAATTTCTTATGAAATTTATGGGGCCTTACATCCACGCCATCGTAGAAGGAGGGAAGAGCGTCTTCCGCACCATGAACTCCTTCACTTTACTTCTGTTTTCCTACCTGGGACTCCTCAAGCATGGGCTCGATGTAGGAGGGCATCTCTATGTTGTCTATTACACAGATCGCCTCCTTCAAAGCAGAAGAGGCTTCCTAAGAGGTCTCAGCCCTCGTCTACATATCGGCCTCTCGAGTCGGAGGGAGGTCGGCCTCATGGATCTTCCCCTCGACTGCCGCCTACTCCCCAGCAAGGGTCGACCCATGAGAAACAAAATGTCATCTTCTTCAGACTCATCCCTGAGCTGGAGAAGTGAGTCAGAATCCGGCACCCGGGAGTTGGTGCTCTTCCTAGGCTTATGAGCCCGGGAAGCTGCCATCTTGTTTGGCTTCACTTCGGGACCCGGAGAGATCGAAGACTTTCTTTTACTCTTCTTCTTCTCCCATGCAGCAGCTCCGGGTTGTTCTGTAACGGAGGGATCAACAGATAGGGACGCATCCTCCTCCCCTTTTAGCAACATATGTTCGCTGATCTTAGGCAAACCTACGAAGGAAAGAGAAAAGGTCAGCATTATGTAAGTTCGAGGTGTAATATAATTATTCTAAAAAGAGCCTTACCATGAAACGAGCGTCCCATCGGCCCCTACAAAATCTTTCACCAGGAGCACCCAAAATACTACATGTGCGTGTAGATGCCTTCGATGCACTCTTTGAGCTGGGGGACCGCATTGGGAACCCCGAGCAATAGCTGCACAATCACAAATATTGATGGTGAGAAAGGTAACAAAGAAGACTAGACACTTAAGTAAAGATTAAACTTATGAGATACATTTTACTTCTCGGGGAATGGCTGAAACTCGGTAGGGATCAAATCATCATTATTCACCCAAACGAAGGGCCTCTTCCAGCCTCAGTCACGATCTTCGTCGATACTCGAAAAGGGGACCTGGCTTGTCCGGCTAGTGAGCATGATTAACCCCCCCCCCCTCCCCAAAAAATTCGGGGGTTGTATAGACGGAGAATGTGGTCAAGAGTGAACGGACGAGACTCAGTGTTATTCACAATATAACGAATAAGGATCATGAACCTCTAAAGAGACTGGTGAATTTGCCCAAGGCACATCTCGTATCTCTTGCAAAAGGCCAAAACAACTCGGTCTACCGGGCCCAATGTGAAGGGATAATTGTAAACACTTAAATACCCCTCCATATGATTCGTAATATCGTCCTCAGGCCCAAGGACTACCACGTTCTTACCACGTCATTTGCAGTTCT
This sequence comes from Nicotiana undulata, assembly GCA_005239495.1. NCBI lineage: Eukaryota > Viridiplantae > Streptophyta > Magnoliopsida > Solanales > Solanaceae > Nicotiana > Nicotiana undulata. The sequence goes on along the minus strand of MDKH01221306.1, from coordinate 31,744 downwards.
CTCGGACAATGAGAAGGGTATCTTCGGTGACAGAGCACACATATCTCGATGCCACTTCACCTCGGTCTTGTTTGGATGAGGCTTTATCGACTTTCAAGTCGGCTGCGATTGAACATCCCCCAGGAATGAAGATTTTCATGAGGTGCTCTAGGGACGCTTCGGTGGCAGCCACTTCAAGAGCAACCACCTCGGGAGCAGCCATCTCGAGAACAACCACTTTAGGAATGGACGACTCGGTACCTATGGCAGGGTGGAAAGATGAAGATGTAGCCTACTGAGGAATTAATTTGGAAATATTGGCCCTCATGATATAATAATAAGAATATTTGAAGGAACATATGAAGATTTGGAGGAAAGATATGAAGGTTTGAAGGTAGGATGAAGATATGGGTAGAAACTTAAGAATATTTATAAAGTTCTGACAATCAATGGTAAAGAGATGAAGATTTAAAAGAGTTGGTAGCTAGTGAGGAATTCAAAAATAAAAGCTAAGATCGGAAAGTGGAAGAAGTATAAAAGGTCGAAGCTTTTATAGGAGAAAATGTAATCATTACGCAACGTTTCACATTTGGAGGCGACCAGCCGACGGATGACATGTGTATGAAGTCAGAACGACGCAACTGATGGGACTTTTTGGCTTTTTCGGTATCTCGATTACAACGTACGAAGGAAGGAACCAAGGTACATCTATTATTTTCCATCATTTTAACAAGCCTACTCTGCAAGAAACGAGGGGACTATCTATATACGGGTGAATTCGGGGTCAGCACACTCCTCGAGTTCTTGATGAATCAGACGAAGTACAAATGTGTAAGGTAGTGTAAAGACCCGTAGAATTCATAACTAGAAACGCTGCCCGGATAGATCCCCATGTTGATATAACTATAGAAATTCTTAAATCGGACCATTTTGGAGTGAAAAGTACCCCAGGACTTAGAGGATAGAATATTTCAACTTTGTGTGAATCTGCGGTCCACTATGCGATCGCATATTGAGTATGCGGACCGCATAGTGGTCGCGTAGTTGGACAAATTGTTGTCCATTTTGAGGACATCTATGCGGCCCAAAATGCAATCGCATATTGTGTATGCGGGTTGCATAGTTGTCGCTTATTGCACCTGAGTTTTTGCGGAGAGAATCATGCGGCGCACTATGCGATCGCATAACAGGTATGCAGACAACATAGTTGCCGCATACCTGGGCAGTTCCTTTTTCTTTTTGGCCCAGCTAAAGGCCAGTAATGTGGCAGGTTTGCGGACTGCATAACCGGAATGCGATCGCAATCCGGACCGGAATCCTACATCGGGGCTCCTATTTCCTAATTTTTAAAACCCGACCCCAGCCTAATATAACACCCATCCCTCATAATTTTAACTATTTTCTAATAAAATAGAGAGAGGAGAGACTGGGTTCTAGTGAGAGAGAGTCCCAACTTCATCAATTTGATCCACCACCACTACTCAGGCGTGGAATTGATCGAGTAGGACACCATTTTCTTCACCACAAGAGGTAAGCTTCTACCCCACCAACCTTAATTTCCAGATTTTTGTTAAAATGAAACATGGTTAGGTGAGTACATGAAGATGGGGGTAGGAATCTTGCATGCATGTAACCAACTAGTCATAATCCAGTGAAGGGAAATGGGTTAGAGTAATCTTTCACTAAAAAGAGGCCATTCAATCTAAAGGAACACCTAGTGTTTGATAAAACGCTCAAGTGAGTTTAAGACATGATCATTATTCCTAATTCTAAGTTCAATTGTGCCACATTGTGAACTATATTGAAGGTGCTAGAAGGTCCGGTGATTGTGGTAGAAATTAAGGAAAAATCTCAAATCAAGGTATGTATGGCTAACTCTAATCTTCATAGGATAAACCTACTGGTGTTCACTTTCCGGGTATGATTCTCTTGTTTGAATCTCTATGGAATTTATGTGTCTTATGTGTCAAGTTGAGGAATTCTTGCTTCTATGTCGTTTCATGTTACTACCATGTTGTTATGCTAATTGAAAGTATGAATTGTGACCATTATGCTCCTTCATTTATTATGTGTGTGAATCCTCTTATGTGATGGGTGTGGTAGATGTGAAAGATTGAATTGATAGAAAATGTGAATCAAAAGATTGAATTGATATGAAATGTGAATCAAAAGATTGAATTGATATGAAATGTGAATCAAAAGATTGAATTGATATGAAATATGAATCAAAGGGTTGAAATGATATGAAATATGAATCACAGAGAGTGAAATGATATGAGATGTGAATCAAAAGATGGAAAATGATAAAAGTAAACTAAAAGATCAAAGAAATGACGGGTGATGTCTTAGGGTGAGATGGCCTAGCCGATCGCGCCGGGATCGGACTACATGCCGTACACATGGAGACATTCGGATTGAGATATGATATTGACTATTGCCTCACTATTTCAGTTGAGATGGCCGCGCCAGTGAGATACCGGACCCAAGCGGTGAGATACCGGACTCCGTGTGAAAATGCCATGGTGATGATATAAGTTATGATATTGTTGGTGCCTCACCTAGGATGGCTTAGCCGGTCGGGCGGAGACCGGACTCCGTGTGAAAATGACACGGTGGTTTAGTGATAATACTAATAACACTTGAACTTAAAAGATCATTAACCAAAATATGGCAAAACGGGATAAGAAACATGGTGACTCTTATTTGTGTTTTCCCCTACTTCAGTGAATTGTTAAATGATGTCTCTATTTGTATCATTGCCTGTTGATGTTTATCCTGTCTAGAGTAGAGTTTGTTCATACATACTAGTACTATTCAATGGTACTAACGTCGCTTTTGCCGGGGGCGCTACATATTTTTAAATGGATGTAGGTGGTTTTGTAGCAGGTAGCGTCGATCGTCGATAGAGGTGCTTTCTCCTCCTCCTTTTAGCAGTTCTAGTGAGCCCCATTTCCTCCCAGGGCCGTGTGTAGTTACATGTTGATCTCTTTTGTACATGTTGTTCCTTTTGAGGTATAACCGAGGCCTTGTCGCTGGCAGGTCTATGTTCATTTCTCCATACTCTTAGAGGCTCCGTAGACACTTATGTGGGTTGTGAATATGTTTTGGGTAGTTGTTGGATTTAATCGTAATCGTGATTCCGTATCATGAATATTGTAATTGGTATGTATGTTTTAAAAGATCTAATGTTGGTAATGGTGAAAGAGGAAAATGGACTTAATGTTATGAATATATATATATATGCTTTTGAGTTATCTCTTGCTACCTCATGTAAATAATGTATGCTATAAACACGGGGAGAAACGAGTCGGGTAGGAAAGTCTAAACAGGCTTGCTTGACCGGGTCACTCGGTTAGGCGCCGGTCCCGTCCCTCGGTTTTGGGGCATGACAGGTACAGACCGAATCTGAGAACTCTTTGGTTCGAGGCTTGAACGGGGTCTTCGCCACCGGACTCGACATGACAACACAATCCTGAAATCGAAACAAGTCCCAGGACCTCGAAAAGCATTACAAATGGTTGCACACGACTAACGTAGGGTCGTGATATCCGCACCTAACCAGATATCATAATGCGGATCTCGCCCAATGCCGGTAGCGTATCAGTGATTGATATACAAGGAGGATGTTTATCTTTTATAGAATTGTACTATGGGTAAAACTCCCCAACTATATCAGGGGAGATTTATTATTCAATATACACATTGTAACACACATATCAAGGCAATAAAAAATTATTTCTCCGCTATTGAAAGGTTCTTATTTTAATCATAGTTCTTCATACGTATTTGGTCTCTACTCGAGGGTCCGGTCGAGGGAAAAACTATTATTAAGCTAAAATCCGAGCTCGGACTCAATGTCACAACTGGTTTGGTTATTTAACTCATCTTTAATTCGTTTATCCAATATTCTTGATTACTTGTGTTGAATCGATCCATATATCCTTCAGTAGGGTCTAGGGAGGGTAAAGTGTATGCAGACCTTACCCCTACCACAGAGGGATAGAGAGGCTATTTTCAGGAGACCCTCGACTGAGAGACAATAGATATGTGATAAAAAAACCCGAAAAATAATATCAGCAACGTGAGAGACAACAAATAAATGGAAAAGCAGTAACACAAATATTATGCAAAAGTGTGAAACACAACATAAATCACTAGACAAAACACTATCATACTCGTCGGTACACAGAGCGAAATCGAGACAATGAGAAAAACCGCTCGACTACCCTTTAACCTACAACCCTAATGCTCGACCTCCACACCTTCCTATCAAGAGCCATGTCCTCGGAAATCTAGAGTCGCGCCATGTCCTGTCTGATCACCTCGCCCCAATACTTCTTAGGTCGCCCTCTACCTCTTCTCGTACCTGCCAATGCCAACCGCTCACACCTCTTAACCGGGCAATCTAGGCTTCTCCTCTGCACGTGTCCGAACCATCTAAGTTGTGATTTCTGCATCTTGTCATCCACCGGAGCCACGCCCACCCTCTACCGCCTATCTTCATTATTAATCTTATCCAGCCTAGTGTGCCCACACATCCATCTCAACATCCTTATTTGTGCTTCATCTTCTGGATATGTGAATTCTTGATTGGCCAACACTCAGCCCCATATAATATGGCTGGTCTAACCACCGCTCTATAGAACTTACCTTTGAGTTTCGGTGGCACATTCTTGTCCCACAGGACTCCCGACACTAACCTCCATTTCATCCACCCACCCCAATACGGTGCGTAACATCCCCGTCGATCTCCCCATCTCTCTGGATAATTGACCTGAAGTACTTAAAACTTTCTCTCTTGAGGATGACCTGTGAGTCAAGCCTGACTTCCACATCTGCTTCCCATGTAACGCCGATGAACTTACATTCCACATATTGTGTCTTAGTCCTACTCAACTTGAAACCTTTAGACTCCAGGGCCTGCCTCCATACCTCCAGTCTCCCATTAACGCCGCCTCGCGTCTCATCAATCAGAACTATATCATCAGCGAACAACATACACCATGACACCTCTCCTTGGATATGGTGTGTCAGTGCATCCATCGCCAGTGCAAATAAGAATGAGCTGAGCGCAGATCCTTGGTGTAACCCGATAACCACCGGAAAAGGTTATGAGTCACCTCCCACAGTCCTAACTCGAGTTATAGCTCTATCATACATATCCTTTATCACCCTAATGTAAGCAACTGTCACACCGTTCACCTCCAGACACCTTCAAAGGACGTCCTTGGGGACCTTGTCATACGCCTTCTCTAGGTCAATAAACACCATATGCAAATCTCTCTTCCTATCCCAGTATTGTTCCACCAACATCCTAATAAGGTGGATTGCTTTCGTAGTGGAATCACTCGGCATGAACCCGAACTGGTTTTCCGATATAGACACCGCCCTCCTTATCCTCCCTTGCACCACCCTCTCCCAAACTTTCATGGTATGACTTAGTAACTTGATACCATATAATTCTTATAATTTTGGATCTCACCTTTGTTCTTGTACACCGGAACCATTGTACTCCACCGCCACTCATCAGGTATCCTCTTCGTCCTGAAGATAACATCAAATAACCCAGACACCCACTCCAATCCTGCTCTACCCGCATATCTCCAAAAATCTACTGGAATCTCGTCTGGTCTGGTCGCTTTGCCCCAACTCATCTTACCCAGCGCACCTACGACCTCCTCAACCTTGATTCACCTACAATACCTAAAGTCGCGGTGACTCTCGGAGTGCCCCAATTGCCCAAACACGATGTTTTCATCCCCCAATTGCCCTACGACTACCATCTTTGCCTAATCTGGGCCTCTTCCATCAATACTTGATTGTCCTCGTCTTTGATGCACCTCACTTGATCCAAGTCACGAGCCTTCTTGTCTATCGCTTTGGCCAATCGAAATAACTTCTTGTCCTCACCATTGCCCCCAAGTTCCTCATGCGGCCGACCAAATGCAGCAGTCTTAGCCTCTGTGGCTGCTAATTTCGCCTCCTTCCTAGCATCCTTATATCTTTCTCTGTTCGCTCTCCTCTGATCCTCGTCGGTGCTCTTTACTAACTTAATGTAAGCCACTTTCTTGGCTTCCACTTTACCTTGAATCACGTCATTCCACCACCAGTCACATTGGTGCCTGCCAGAGTAACCTTTTGAAGTACAAACACCTCTCTTGCTGCCTCCCTTATACAATCCGGCGTCGCCGTCCACATAGCGCTAGCGTCCCGACCACTCTTCAAGGCACCCATAGTCGCCAGCCGCCCCCCTAACTCCTGTGCATTATCCTTAGACAAAGCTCCCCACCTGATCCTCGACTAACCCCGTACAAACCTCTTCTTCCTCTTCATCAAGATACCAACGTCCATCACCAGGAGCCTATGTTGAGTTTTAATTGTCAACCGTTTTAAGGGTAAACAATAATTTTTGTATTTATCCTTTTAGTTGCTACCTTTTTTCCAGAAATGACTTCTTCACAAGCTAGCGATTCTCAAAATCAAAGCTCACGAGGCTTGAGAGATGTTGATTTATTATGAGTCTCTACTCAAAATCAAAGCTCACGAGTCTCTACTCTCTAGTGAGGAGCCTATTTCAAAGTCGATCAATGGAAACACAAGATTCTCCTTTGAGAATATCGTCTGAGGAGAAACTTTTTTTTGGTCAAAAAGATGTACTGATATTATAGATAGTTAAACAAGTACATTAAGAGAGTTTACAAGATGCATACAAGGCATCGTAGGTACTGATAATTCCATACTACTAGTACTAGACAAAGCAGGATTTATACATAAGGTAGTCATAGCAGAGAGCGTTTGTGTTGAGTTGCTAGGGTTTAACTTGACAAGCCTCCTTTGTAATGGACCGTTGTGATCCCGGTAGTAAGAAGTTTCAGCAAAAGGTGTCCATGTTTTCCATATATACTCGTTTTATCATAATACTATATCAAAATAAAATAAAGTATAAAAATTCTCTGTATTTTCTACTTAAATATATTGATATTTTAGATGTTTAATTAGGAACATACTTTTGGAAAAAAATTAGACAAAAAGAATTAGAAAATTCGTGATACAATAATACATTCACCTGCAATTCGTCCACTAACGAAAATACAAATAATCTCCAACATAACAAAATGTCATATTCAATTGAGGTTGCTTCATTTCTTAAAACAAGTCACTCATAATTAGGGCTATGGTACTCTTATTTATAAAACTACAAGGAATTTAAAAGTATATTTGACTTTCAAGAAGTCAAACCAATGATCTTCAGACATGCCCAGAGGTTCAGGCTTAGCTAGACATGAAACACACCATCAAAACTCAATCGATGGGAAAAGGAAATTGTCCATTAAAATTCAAAGAAAATTGTCCGAAAAGTTATTCCCCCATCTTAAATTGTCGGTCATATTTCTTTTTAACTCACTTCTTGAGAAAATATTAAATAAGAAAGGTTTTTTACTATTTTACCCTTATATTTTAAGATATCATCTCTCTTTATTTAATACTTACTCATAGTTAAAATATTTATAATACCAAATAACAATTAATATTAAGGGTACAATATGAAAAAATAATAATTAATTAACTCTTAAACATTTAAAACAGCAATATATAACTATTTTTAAAAACCACCATATAAAAAAGTTGGCTAAATTTAGCAATTCACAAAACCCAAATTCTGCCCCATGATGTTAAAAGGCAATGGGACCCTCTTGTTAATCGGGACGGCCAAGATTTGTTGTCGCCTGACGTAGGGACCGCATAAGATCGGCCCCACCTTTTCCAACAACACTGTCAGCAAATTTTGACAGCTAAAATCAATTTTTCTACCGACCTTTTCTATAAATTTAATTTCTCGATCAATAAAAAACACAAAATGAAGTAAAACAGTAAATTGTATATAATGACCTTGTAATTATGACCAATTTACGTAAGTATAACTAGTTACCTTGATGAACTTAAAATAACTTAATGATGTAAACAATGTTATAAATATATATATTATATTATGGATGTTCATTTGGTATTCTGTTATAAATAAGTTTCCTGAAGAAGCTTATCCATATGGGACTCCGCTGTAATTATGTTTATCTATTTGGTACTCTATTAGAAATAAGCTTCCTGAAGAAGCTTATCATTTCGGTACTCCGTTATGGATAAATATTACCCTCGGTAGAAGATTATTTATATCTGGTACAATAGCAGCTTACAAGCAACTTACAACCAGCTTACACAACAGCTTGCAGTAGCAGCTTACACAACAGCTTGCAGTAGCAGCTTACACAACAGCTTGCAGTAGCAGCTTACACATCAGCTTCCTTTCTCCTATAAATAGAGGAGATTTCAGTTCATTATGTACATCAATTTGAAAGTTGAATAAGATATCAATCTCTCTCTATACTTGTCTTTGGTTTATTTCTTTGCGGTCGTTATTTGATAACAAACAAGGAAAACTTAGTTGCACCGCATGTGAAAAATCTTGATACTTTTCAATCAATATATATGTTAGACCCAGAAGAAAATGTATGTGACATGTTAAGCATCTCTCAGGTGTTTGAGTTGCAATGTAACACAAAGGCACATCAAATTATATTGAAACTGTTATTATGTGATTTGAATTATTTTTTAATATTTTTAGGAAATCCATAATTGTTATATGTTTAGGAAAACCTATTGTCTTAATAGATTTGGGAAAAGAAAACCTATTATTCTTGTCAAATAGGAAAACCTTTCTCTTATAAGTTAGAAATTATTTGGGATATATGAGTTGTAGATAGAGATTCTAGAGATGGTATTGTGCTTTTCTTCTCATTCATAGTGGAAAACTCTCTCTGCTTCTTCCCCGAGGATCAGGCTTAACCGAACCTCGTTAAATTCTTGTATTAGATTTTTCTTCTCTATTTGTTTTGTGTGTGATTGTGTGCTAGTTAACCCACGATCTTTCGCAATAATTGGTATCAAATCAAGGTTCAAGTTTCTACATATAATCTACGGTTAATATGTCCTCATCATCTTCAACAATGTACGAAGTAGAGAAATTTGATGGGGGTTCTAGTTTCAGCTTATGGAATATTACGATAAATCGTTCAGGATGGTACAAGGGTTAAGAAATTCAACTGATGAGGATTTTCCTGAAGAGATGTCAGAGACAAAGAAGGCAGACCTGAAGGAGAGAGCTTTGAGTGCGATCTTCATGAGCGTTACAGATAGCGTTCTTCAAAAAACTGCTGAAAAACCTTTTGTAGCAACGACATGGAAGAAGCTGGAAGATATGTATTCTCTGAAATCATTGACAATCTGCCTCTACGTGAAAAAGAGGTTATACAATCTCGTTATGAGTGAAGGTACACCTGTTAAACCTCACCTTGATGAGTTTAATTCAATTATAATGGGCCTGAGAACGTGAATATCAAAATTGAGAGTGAGGATCAGGCCTTGATTGTGTTATGTTCTTTACCATTGTCTTATGATACTTTTGTCAATACATTACTATATGGAAAAGACAACATTTCACTAGAAGATGTTAGCAATCCACTAAAATCTAAGGAGTTGAAAAAGAGCTTTCCAGATAGTAGAATTGAGGGTGAGGGTCTTGTGAGTAGAGGAAGAACGCAACAAAAGGACATTAATAGAAAAAGGTCAATTTCCATATCAAAGTCTAAATTAAGGAAGCAAAATTGTTATGAGTACGCGGAGCAAGGTCGCTACAACGGTGAATGTCCTAAGCTGAAAGAGAAAAAAGCGAAGCAGAAAGTAGATAATTCAGCAAATATTAATTACACTGACAATAATTCTGATGATGGTGACTATGTGGGGGAAGTTTGTGCTGTGAGCTGTAATTATGGGCTCTTGGGTTCTTGATTCCGGTTCTACTTTCCACATGTGTCCACACAAGAACTGGTTTGCAGCTTACAAGCATATGAGTGGGACGGTCTACATGGGAGATGATATTCCATTACTAGTAGAGGGGCTTGGTAGCATCAGATTGAGAATGTTCAATGGAATTATCAAAAACATTAAGTGTTGGCATGTTCCTCGGATAAAGAAAAATTTGATTTATCTTTCGACATTGGATGATCAAGGGTATAAGTTTCACTCCGATAATGGAATGCTTAAAGTGTGTAAAGGCTCCAGGTACTCATGAAAGGTAAACTGCATTGTAAATGGTATCATCTTCGGGCTAGCGTAGTTGAAGGGGAAGCTGATGTAGCATCTGGGAAAAGTAATCTGAATCAATCTCACTTGTGGAACTTGAGACCTTTTCATATGAGTGATAATTTATTGTCTTTGTTAAGTAAGAAAAATTTGTTGAATGGGTACAAAAATCACGTTTTGAATTTTCTTGAGCATTATGTGTTTGGTAAATAGAGAATAGTAAAATTCAGCAAGAAGGTCGATCACAAGACCAGAAAGTTAGATTATATACATTCAGACTTGTAGGGTCCAAACATAGTTTCCTCCAAGAGCGGTGTGCCAGGTATTTTATGACTTTGATTGATGCTTACTCATGGATGATGTGGGTGTATTTTCTGAAAACAAAAGATGAGGCATTTCATACATTTGTTAAATGGAAAACGATGGTTGAGAGGCAGAAAGAAAGAAAAGTTAAGTGTCTTCTGGGTGACAATGGGTTGGAATTTTATAATTCTTAGTTTAATAAATTCTGCAGAAAAGAGGGTATAGTGAGACACTGCACTTGTGTCGGAACACCACAATAAAATGGTGTTGCAGAACGTATCTACAACACGATTTTTGATAGGGCACAAAACATGCTTTCACACTCATGTGTTAGCAAGTATTTTGGGATAAAGCAATCAATACAACTTGTTATTTTATAAGCAGATCTCCATCCACAACTATTGAGTTCAAAACTCCTTTTGAAGTTTGGTCCGGTTCGTCAGCTAATTATTTAAATTCAAGGATATTTGATTGTCCTACTTATGCTCATGCGAGGGATGGAAAACATGAGCCGAGGGCAAAGAAGTGCATATTTCTAGGGCATGGAAATGGAGTGAAAGGTTATAGGTTGTTGTGCACATATCAAAAGAATAGCAAAACCAAATTGTGGTGTTAGTGACATCATAGAGCTAGAAATTGAATCTTCACTAGCTCAACCTAGTAGTTCTAAAGTAGAGGAAGTGGAGGAGGAGACAAATATTTATCAAGATGATAATATTGATGCTCCTGCGCAACAAAAGCCATATAGCATTGCAACAGTCAAGGAGAAGAGAGTGAACAACCCACCACAAAAGTTTGCAGACATATCTGATGGTAATTTTCCTGGATATGCAACTTTTATGGAGTTTGCTTTGTCAGTTGCAGAGACCATTCATGTGCTTGATATAGCTATAAAGAAGTGATTTATAGTCCCGAAGAAGATCAGTGGGTTGGTGGTATAGGTGAAAAGATTGAGTCTCTTCATAAGAATCAGACAAGGAAGCTTGTTCCATTTCCAAAGGGACAGAAGATACAGGGTGCAAATGGATTTTCAAAAGAAAAGAGGGCAATCCAGGGGCTGAAGCATCAAGGTACAAAGAAATATTAGTAGCTAAAACTTTTACACATAGGGAGGGGATAGATTACAATGAAGTGTTCTCTCTAGTGGAAAATCATAGCTCTATCGGTGTCTTACCAGCTTTGGTGACTCTTCATGATTTAGAGCTAGAGCAGTTAGATGTCAAAACTACATTCCTGCATGGTGAATTGGATAAGCAGATTTATATAGGTCAACCTGAGAAATTCATTACTCAGGATAAGAAAAGTTATGTTTGCTTTCTTAAGAAATATTTATATGGTAAAAAACAATCGCCTAGGCAGTGGTATAAAAAATGTGATACATTCATGATTAAAAATGCATTTTCTCGAAGTGCATATGATAGTTGTGTGTATTGAAATAAGATTGAAGATGGTTCTCGTGTATATTTATTGTTATATGTATATGGCATGCGTATTGCTGCTAAAAGCATCTCACATATTATCCACTTGAAGAAGCAGCTAGGTGAGGAGTTTGAGATGAAGGATTTGGGTGCTGCAAAGAAGATATTGGGGATGGACATTACTCGATATAGAAGGGTTGAAAAGCTCATGCTGTCACAACGGTCCTATATTGAGAAGGTCCATAAGAGATTTAATATGATAGGTGCTAGTTCTGTGTCTGTTCCTTTTGCTTCCCATTTCAAGTTGTTTGCAGACATGTCACCAAAAACACACGAGGAGAATGAGCATATGTCTAGTGTTCCATATTCAAGTATTGTAGGTAGCATTATGTATTATATGGTTTGCACTCGTATTGACATTTTTCATGCTGCTAGTGTTGCGAGTAGATACATGGCGTGTCCTGGTAAAGAACATTTGCAGGCGGTGAAGTGGATTTTGAGGTACTTCAAGGGCATTGCAGTTCTAGGCTTGACTTTTTACAAAGACAACTTGAGCGAATCCTTAGTTGGCTATATAGATTCAGAGTATGCACGGGACTTACATAAGAGAATATCTCTAACAAGCTATATATTTACTCTTTCTGGTAGTGTCATCAGTTGGAAGGCGACTTTGCAATATGTTGTTACTTTGTCTACCATATAAGCTAAGTATATGGCAATTATCTAAGTAGTGAAAGAGGCTATTTAGCTACAAGACTTGGTAAGTGATCTTGGACTAGCTCAGAAGAGGACACCAGTGTTTCTGACAGTCAAAGTGTCACTCATCTTACGAAGAATCAGATGTTTCATGAACGGACGAAGCATATTGAAGTTAGACATCACTTTATTCGAGACATTATACCAAAATGGGTTGTCAATGTGGAGAAAGTATCTACGCATGATAATCCAGCTGATATGATGACCAAGGCAGTCACGACCAACAAGTTCAGGCATTGCCTAGACTTGATAAGTGTGTCTAGTACTCAATAGAGCCATCATGAGGCCTGAGGGCAAGGTATAGAGACATTATTCCTGTTGATGAAGAGAATTCAAGCCAAGGGGAAGATTTGTTATTTTGTGGCGTGAATTATTTTCTTGTATTTTTGGGAAACCAATAATCCTTATAGGTTTAGGAAAACCCATTGCCCTAATAGATATGAGAAAAGTAAATCTATTATCCTTGTAAAATTGGGAAACCTTTCTCTTATAGATTTGGAACTATTTGGGATCTATATATAGGGGTTGTAGTTGGGAATTTCAGAGATGCTATTGTGCACTTCTTCTCATTCATAGTGGAAAACCCACTCTACTTTTTCCCTGAGGATTAGGCTTAGCCGAACATCATTAAATACTTGTGTTAATTTTTCTTCTCTATTTATTTTGTGTGCGATTGTGTGCTAATTAACTCACGATCTTCAGCAATAGAAACAAATAAAGTAACTTCTTAGGCAAAACTAACTATCAGTACTACCAACCTCCTTCACTATCAATTGCCTTCATCGCCTACACCATCAGCTGTCTCCACCAATCACCACAACTAGCCATCATTGCATAAGCATCATTGTTAGCCACCATTATAAAACTACTGGTTAGTACTACATGACTATAATGATAAGTTGCCTTCGATGAATACAACTTGCATCAACCATCATCTCCAGCTATCATAGCCACTACAACTACAACTGCTAGTCACATCCACCAGCCACCACCTCATATCAGTCAGTACTGAGTATCACCACACACCATTTTAAATAACCCTTCAACACCATACACTGAGCCTTCAAAAATGAAATTATGTTGCTCTTGGAATGGCCAAGGGTTCCTCTTTATTCTAGTCTAGGCAACTCTGACATAGCTAAAGTCACAAGCTTGACGTGACAATCTAAGATAGCATGACATGGGATCAACTAATCCTTTCCCAGAATCACCTCAATCAACCATATCCAACAATAAGAGATCAATCATTGTATCAAACCTTTTATAGTAACAACACAATACCGGTACACCCAATCAACTACTATAGAATTCCAACCGGCATAGACACAACAATTCGAGTTCCTCTGGCAGGGTCGTATGTCTGTGATAAAATATGAGATGAGATTCACTGATCTATCCCTTCATGCAACTTTTTTATGCCCATAGAGGTTGAGAAGGTGAGGAGGTTCATTGAGGGGCTAAAGTTTTGCATCAAGATTGCTTTGGACATGCTGTGGGTATAGCATTTGAAGTCAAAGCAGGGAGGCCATGGTAGGGAGGGGCAAGAAGCCCTGATACTATGGCAGTTTTAGTAGTACCTCGTCTAGAGATAAGGATCGTTCTGGAGAGGCCAACTAAAATGCCAGCTCCTTCATCTTATCAGCCCGCTCATGGTGCTCTAGTTTAGTTTCCATTTAGTGCATTACCAGCACCGAGCTCCTATCCTGCTCCTTCAGCCTAGAGTTCTTCTAGTAGGTACGTAAGTTACTATAGGCATCCTCAAATTCCATCAGCCACTCTCAACTCGAGGTTGTTTTAAGTGTGTAGATGTTGGACATATGAAGAGGGACTGCCCCAAACGTTGTTGAGGCGCAACATAGCAGGATACTTAGGCATTGACTTCAGTTCCAGCTGCTACACCACTTGCCCCACCAGCTAGAGGCAAAGCTCAGGCATCCAGGGGTTGTCTTAGAGGTGGAGGTTAGTCGGGCAAAGGTCAGGCCTGTTGTTATGCATTTCCAAGTAGACCCGAGGCGGAGGCCTTTGATGTAGTTATTTCAGGTATTGTATCAGTCTGTTGCAAAGATGTATCAATTCTATTTGATCATGGTTCTATATATTCCTATGTGTCATCGCACTTTGTATCATATTTGGATTTTCCCCATTGTTCTCTTTATCATGTATCCATACTTGTTAATGATTCTATTATGGTAAGTCAGGTGTATCAATCTTATTTGGTTACTATTGCGAGCTGTGAGACCCGTGCGGATCTTCTGTTGCCTAGCATGGTGGATTTGGATATGATTCTAGGTATGGACTGGTTATCTCCGCGTCATGCTATTCTTGATTGTGATGCTAAGACCGTGATGTTGGTTATGCTATGGTTGCCAAGGTTGGAATGGAATGCTTCTCTAGGTATACTTCTAGTAAGGTGGTTTCATTTGTGAAGGCTCAACTGATGGTTGAGAAGGGGTGCTTAGCGTACTTAGACGTTGTGAGAGATGTTAGTGCTGATACTCCTATTGTTGATTCAGTTCCGGTCAAGTGAGAGTTTTAGATGGGTTTCCAGCAGACCTACCTACCATGCCACTCGATATGGATATTGAATTTGGTATTAACTTGGTGCCAGATACTTAGCTCATATCTATTATCGTACCGTACGACTCCAACAAAGTTAAAGAAATTGAAAGAACAATTGAAAAAGTTGCTGGAGACGGGTTTCATCAAGCCTAATGTATCACCATGAGGGTGCACCAATGTTGTTTGTAAAGAAGAAGGATGATTCCATGAGGATGTGTATTAACTACAAGCAATTGAACAAGGTGACAATCAAGAATAAGTATCTATTGCCTCGCATTGATGCCTTATTCGATCAACTTCAGGGTGTTAGGGTGTTCTTAAAGATTGACTTGAGATCAAAATATCACCAATTGAAGATCAAGTTTCCGAACATCCACAAGACGACTTTCCGGACTCGTTATGGGCATTATGAGTTTTTTGTGATAACATTTGGTTTGACTAATGCCCTAGTTGCCTTCACCTGTTGTATGAACAATGTGTTTCAGCCGTATTTAGATTACTTTACTATTATGTTCATTGATGATAACTTGGTGTATTCTTATAGTGTTGTGGAGCACAAGCAACATTTGAGGACAATGCTCTAGATTTTGAGGGAGCAAAAGTTATATGCTAAGTTCTCTAAGTGTGAGTTTTTCCTGAACTTGGTGGAATTCTTGGGCCACGTGGTATCTAGTAATGGGATCAAGGTGGATCCGAGGAAAATTGAAAAAGTTTAGAGTTGGCCCAGACCTTCTACCGCTACAGAGATTAGGAGTTTCTTAGGCTTGGAAGGGTATTATTGTTGCTTTGTGGAGGAGTTTTCATCAATTGCAACCCGATTGACTCAGTTGAATCAGAAGCGCATCACGTTTAGGTGGTCATACAATTGTGAAGAGAGCTTTTAGAAGCTCAAAATGACATTGACTACCACTCCAACTTTGGTATTACCCTTAGGATTAGGGTAGTACACAGTCTATTATGATTCTTTGTGGGTTGGTCTTGGATGTCTATTGATGCAGGGCAGTTGAGTGATTGTTTATGCGTGACACCAACAAATGCCCCATGAGATGAACTATCTGGTGCATGATTTGGAGTTAGCTACTATTGTACACACGCTTAAGATTTGGTGGCATTATTTATATGGCGTGTCTTGTGAGGTGTATATAGATCACTGGAGTCTCTAGCACTTGTTTAAATAGAAATATTTTAATTTGAGGCAACAAAGATGGTTGGAGCTATTGATGGACTGTGATATCACCATTTTTTATCATTTGGGGAAGGACAATGTGGTATCTGAACCCTTGAGCAGAAATGGAGTGAGCATGGGGAGTTTGACATCTATCCCAACTGTGGAGAGGGTGCCACGAAGATATATCATTGTTTGAAGCATCATTATTTGTGGAGAAGGATGAAGAAGAGCATCCTTGAGCATCTTGCACGGTGTTTGAGTTATCATCAGGTCAAGTATGAGTATCAAGGACAGAGTGGTATGCTTTAGAGGTTAGACATACCGAAATGAAAGTGGGAGCCTATCACTATGGATCTTGTGGTTGGGTTACATGAGCCTTTAGGAGATTTGATGTTGTGTGGGTCACTATGGACAGATGACCAAGTCTACATATTTTCATTCATGTCATGACTTCCTACACTTTTGAGTAGTGCTCAGACTTATATTAAAGAGATTTTTCTCCTGCATGGTATGACTGTGTCTAACATTTGGGATCAAGGCACTCAGTTTATATTACATTTTTGGAGAGTAGTGCAACATGAGCTGAGCACGTAGTTTGAGTTGATGACAACATTTCATCCTCTGACGGATGAGCAGTCCAAGTGGACCATTCAGATTTTGGAGGATGTGTTGAGAGCCTACGTCATTGATTTCGGAGGCCAGTGGGGTCGGATTAGCAAAGTTTACCGACGATAGCTACCAGTTGAGTATCCAAATGGCCCTTTATAAGGCCTTATATGGGAGGAGATACCGTTCTTTGATTTCTTGCTTTGCGCCTAGTGAGGCTAAATTGTTGGTAACTAATCCGGTTCGTGATGCTTTGGAGAAGGTGAAATTAATTTAGTAGCAACTTTGTACAATACAGTCCAGATAGAAGAGTTATGATAATATGAAGGTTCAAAATGTAGCTTTTATGGAGGGTGAGAGGATTCTCCTATGAGTCTCGCCTCTGAAAGGCGTGGTGAGGGTTGGGAATAACGGTAAGTTGAGGCCTTGGTATATTGGTCCATTTAAGGTTTTGGAGAGAGTGGGTGAGGTGGCTTACATGCTTTCTTTACCACCCAGCTCGTCGGGTATTCATCATGTGATTCATGTTTCCATTCTTCAGAAGTATCATGAGGATTAGTCATCTGTGTTAGGCTTCAATTTAGTGCACGTGGATGAGAATCCGGCCATGAGGATTGTCACGCCCCAAAACTGAGGGACGAGACCGGCGCCTAACCGGATGAACCCAGTCAAGCGGACCTGGATTGCCTTTCCTACCCAATGTATTACCCCGTGTTCATAACGTACATTATTCCATATGAGTTAGCCAATTTAGATTCAAACTACACTTTACAACATAATTACATCTTTCCTCTTTTAGTTTTCAACAATAGATACTCCAAAATATACAAGTTACATGCAACATTTCTGATTTGCGATCCACAAGTACGAGTGAGTACAACTACCGCCCACAATATACATATACTTATACATGTACATATACAACCCACACAGTGTCTACGGAGTCTCTAAGAGTTCTTAGGAGTTTTACATAACTTGCCGGCAACAAGGCCCCTGCTATACCTTTACAACATAAGCAAAAGAGGATAGTATAATCCACACGCGGCCCCCGAGAGGAAGAGGGGACCACCAAAACTGCTGAAGAGATGAAGAGGAGGCACCACTAACGGCGAGCTGAGCTACCTGCTATGGAACCACCTACATCAATATAAAAGATGTAGCGCCCCCGGAAAAAGGGACGTTAGTACTGTGGAATAGTACTAGTATGTATGAACAAACTTTACCCTAAGTACAATCAAGCAATACACAGATAAGAGACAGTTAATGGAACCAACAAGTATTGCACAGAAACATAAACAACCAAAATCAAGAGTTTCACAGATTCTCTTTTCAACACCACCATATTCAAAAGTTTCACAGATTCTCATTTCAATACAACCACATTCCACCCTTATTACCTCGTCCACCCTTATTACCTCGTGTTGCGGCGTGCAACCCGATCCCACCAGACAATCACATTTCATAACAACAATCACCAACAATTAAATCACAAGGATCTTCATTACAAGGAACACAAGTTCATATCAACAATTCGCTATGTGGACTCAAGGCACAATGACTCTCACCAAGCAGTAATTCATGTACACGGTGTTGCCATAATCGTTCAACTCAATTACATCATTTCATAATACCCTTTTTCATTACTTACCACGCACGGTTTTTAGCCATTATATACATTCCCACACTTGGGCACATTAACATTCTTTCATTCATAACACATACTTTCATATCGATACCCTCGAGCATTTACGAGATTTGCACATAATAAGATAGGCACAACAAACCACTTTTCACAATCTCAACTAGCATAGTAGTCAACAAGAAATTCAGGGAGTGAAGTATTACGCCTCAACAGAATTGGACATTCAATTAACATATTCTCAAACAAAGTACACATACCGTATGCTCGGACACCAACAAGAGGATTCTACAAAGGTTAAAGTTAGTCATACATACCTGGAGTCGAAGTTTCCTTCTAATTCCTATTCCCAAATCACCAAACCGTCAAGCAACGTCAATCTAATTCATAATGTAACACATTCATCTTAGAATTGGGAATCATGAACACAATTCGAACTCGCCTAGACATTTATCGAATGCCATGAGACCCCTCAGATTTCCAATACCCTCTTTGCGATTATTTACTCTAACCTACTTCCCTTTACTAGATTATGACAATAAATGAACATGCATGCAAGGTTCTTCACTTTCATCTTCAAGAACCCATTTAGGGGAGTTCCACTATTAACCAAAAATCTGAAAATTTAAGGGAAATGGGGTGGGGACTTACCTGTTAGAATGAAGAAGAAGATTACTCGATATTCCCAGGCCTGGGTGATTTTGGAAAAATCTATTTGATGAAGAAGGAGCTTTCTCTCTCAAGAACCCTCTCCCCCCTCTCTCTATTTTGCTCAGAAAATCGTTAAAAATGAAGGGGAGTGGTGTTTTATAAGACAGGGGGTCGGGTTTTAAATTTAGAAAATAAGAGCCCCGACACAGAAATGCAGTCAGGAATGCGATCACATTCCTTCTATGCGGTCCGCATTCCTGTCGCATAGTTGGCCCTCAAATGGGCCAAAATTGGAAAATAATCTGCTCAGGTATGCGACCACTATGCGGTCCGCATACCTGTTATGCGATCGCATAGTGCATTGCATAACCTCCCTCGCAAAAACAATGGGGCAAGAATGCGACAACTATGCGGTCCGTATTCCCTAAATGCGATCGCATTCTAGGCCGCATAATTGTCCTTAATTTAGATAGAAGCCTGATCATGTATGCGACCATTATGCGGTCCGCATACACGTTATGCGATCGCATAGTGCGTCGCATAACAACAAAATTCTAGAAAATTTTATCTTTTAAGTTTCGGGGTACTTTTTAATCCTAAAGGTCCGAACCGCGGTGAGCAAGCTCTCCGCGAAGAATTTCTATAGTTATAACAACATAGGGACCCATTCGGTCATTATCTTAGACATAGAACTTTATGGGTCTTTACAAGGATGATGATCCAAAGGCCATTTTGGATAGGTCAATTTGGAAGATGAGGTCAAAGGATATTGCATCAGTGAAGGTTCAGTGGAGAAGTCAACCGAGCTAGGAGGAAACTTGGGAGACCGAGAATGATATGCAAAGAAGATATCTACATCTTTTTGGAATTCGGGGTATGTTTCTACTCGTTCGAGGATGAATGTTTGTCTAAGAGGGGAAAAAAGTAACGACCCAGCCAAACATTTTTTGTATCTAAGCCTTGTTCCCCTATTCGATGCTTCCTGTATGCTTTATTATTGTATTTTCACTTGCGGGGATGGTTTATTAGGTTTCGAGGAAGTTTTGGAATGAATTGGAATTTAGTTCCAAGGTTGGAAGCTTGAGTTTAAGTGTTCACTAAGGTCTGACTTTTGTATGAATGACCCCGGAATGGTGTTTGAATTATTCCAATAGGTTCATATGGTGATTGGACTTAGGCGTATGTCCAGATTTTTTCTTGGAGGTTCCTCTATTGATTTTGCTCTATTTGGAGAATGTTTGAAATTAGGTTCATAGGTGTCACACCCCAACCTCGGTGAGCGCGACCGGCGCTCAACCGAGTTGACTCGGTCAAGCTAGCCTATTAAACCTTTCCTACCGGACTCATTCATAATACGAAAAGGGAACGCATCACCATTTGTTAAACAAGTAAGAGATCAGTTATGTGAATATATAAACATTGTTAGTTCATTCTCCCTTATATACATTATGCCATAGTTAAGTTTCCAAAAGTACATACAAGTTACAATTTAGTGGAAAAGCATTTCGAATACAACTTGATCCAATGACCACCCCGACTCCTATACATGACCCACATAATCGTCTACGGAGCCTCTAAATATACAAAAGACCATCATGATAATGCCGGCAACAAGACCCTAACTATACCTCAAAATATGGATACTTATACAAAAAGAAGAACTACATGACCCTTGGGAGAAATGGGGGCTCACCAAGACTACTGTGAGGAGAGAAAGAGAGCACCACTATCTGCGATCGACGCTATCTGCGATGGAACCACCTACATGCATTTAAAGATGTAGCGTCCCCGACAAAAGGAACGTTTGTACTATCGAATAGTACTAGTATGTAAAGGCAAACACCAATCTTAGTAGAATGAATAGTGAAGCAAAGAGAAGACATGCATAATAATCAATAAGTGCTGCACAAACATAAACAAGAAACACCAAGTAAGGATCACATAGTTTCCCATTCAATCTTTCCATCTATTTTAGGTTAACAATATTTAGTGCCAAGTGCCAGAACTCCCAATGCCACCGTGTTTTTACACGCAGTCCGATCACGACCCTATCGGCTAGGTCATCTCCCTTGGAGATATTTTTCCACAATATCAATTTTTGTTTCAATTGCCGGTTCAGTTCACAGCACAATACCACCATGTGTGTGGCATGGTGTCCGTTCACAGCCCGATCAGCTAGGCCGTCTTACTCAAGACATTATCCCTTTTCATTAATCATGCCATTCCTTATTTCGCACACACATATTTCAATTCTTTAATTTTCTAGTGGCCACAATTGTTTATTAATGCCTGGCACATGGCTGCATATCATAATTCAAGTTCTTTCCACATATTTCACATTATTATCAATCTCATCACCAAGCTTTTCAATTCAAGATCTCAAGCACACTTAAGAGAAAACATGAGTCATGGGCATATAGAGGTTGTCACATACTTTGAGAATTTAACACATATTCCATTACTTCAATACATCACCAAGTAACAACATAGCATAACGGGGAGTATTTGAATACATATTACACATGAAGTTTCTACAACACAAGCACGTTTGAAATGTCATCTTCTACATCAATCAATATTAAAGCTTACACCAATTGTATGGGTGCCATGGGAGTTCTATTTCTAAGAAGAGGGGTTTTTATCCATACATACCTCAATTGAGCTTTCCTTATTCCCTAGAATGTTCCGAAATATTTGCAACTTCAATATATTTTAGTAATGCTGCACAATTGAACCCATAATTAGGGAATATGATCATAATCCTAGCTTACTTGAGCATTTTATCAAACATCATGTGTTCATTAAGGTTTTATGGTCTTTTTATGGAAGATTACCCCAGCCCATACCCCGTTCCTCTCTATCCTTAATTTACAATTTCCCCCACATCTTCTAAGGACACATGCATGCAATAGAATCACCCTCATCCCCATGAATTATCTCACTAATATCCCATTATGGCTATGTTCAGAATTAAGAGTCGGGGTGATGAAGTCTTACCTCTTAGGATGAAGAATTTTGTGCCTTACTTTAATATCTTCAAAGTGTTAAGTGATAATTGAAGTAAACTTGATGAAGATTAGACCCTCCCTCTAGACCTCCCCCTCCCTCTCTCTAGAAAATATCAAAAATGAGCTCAAACTGGTCTAAAAGGAGTGTTTTATCGGCATAGGGTCGGGTTTAAAATAAGAAAAATGGGTGCCTCGAAAAAGGTATGCGGTCCGCAAAGTGACCGCAGAAATAGTCCTCAGGGGTTTGAATTTTCTGATCGTGTATGCGACTAGTATGCGGTCCGCATACTTGTTCTGCAGTCGTATAAGGCACCGCAAAACTCCCTTTATAGAAACCCTAGAGAAATTATACGGCCAATGTGCAGTCCGCATAGTGATTATGCAGTCGCATAACCGACCGCAAAGCTGACCTCAAATTTGCCAAATTTTCTGCTTCACTCTGTGACCATTATGTGGTCTGCAATAGGTTTGGACGGGAGTTGACTTTGATGTTTTCGGACTCGGATGGTTTCAGGATTTAGAATAGGTTTGTTATGTTGGAACTTGTGTGCAAAATTTGAGGTTATTCCGAGTTAGTTAGACGTGGTTTCAGTATGAGTTGGAAGTTTGTAAGTGGATTAGTTCATTAATCTAAAATCATGATGTGATCTATGGTTTTGAAGTTATTTTGTGTTATTTGTGACCACAAGTAGGTTCATGTTATATTTTGGGACTGATTTTTGTGATTAGACAGGGTCCCGAGGGGCTTGGGTGAGTTTCTTACATGTTTAACATAATTTGGAGTTTGAATGGCAGGTTTGGTTCTTTTATCTTCGCATCTATGAGGTGTGGTACGCTGGTGTAAGTACCTAGAAGCGGGAATGTTGTCGCAAAATCAAGGTCATGGATGGAAGGGAAGTTTGCACAAGTGGATGTATGAATGTAGAGGTGTTAGAGCAAGTGCGAAGGGAGTTCCGCAGAATCAGATCTACAGAAGCGGATGGTCGTGATCTAAGTGGGTTTCTGCATCTGCGAGCGTCTTTTCGTAGGAAGTGTCATTTTAATCAAGGGTTTGGCCTCATTTATTATATTTTAAGATTAGGAACTCGGATTTGGGCGATTTGAGACGGGTTTCACCACTAGGATTGGAGTAAGTGTTCTTGACTTGAGTTGATTTTTATTTCATGATTTCATCTTTGAGTTTTGATTTTTGTTGATCAAATCTAAAGGAGAAATTTTGGATTTTCATAAGAAACTTTTGGAAAGCGGATAATTTATATTCAAACCCCGATTTGGAGACGATTTTGGATAAAACTTGTAAATTTGGACTGATTTTGGAATGGGTGTTCAAGATTTATGACTTTTGTCGGGTTTTGGGTGGTTGGCCTAGGTTGAATTGTTTGTTGTCTTTGTGCAATTAATTAAAGATTCATTTTTTATTGTTTGAGTTTGATTTCTCTAGACTTGTTTGACATTATTGAGTTGTATTTGATTAGCTTCGGCCCGTTCGGAGGTTGAATTGTGAGGAAAGGCTATTTTTGGAGATTAGAGGCTACCAGGTAGAGGTAAGTCTCTTGGTTAACCTTGTTTAGAGGGAAACCCCTAGGATTTGACTTGCTTGCTATGTTTTTAAGGTTTGGGGCTAGTGTATATACGTGGTGGCAATCGATATACATTTACCAAATTTGTATCATGATCGGGGTAGAATTGAACAATTGTATGCCGTATTTTGAATACGTGCTCATTTGATTCATGATTTATGTAACTATGTGACTATAATACTTTTTTAATCATATTATAAGTCATGCCTAGGCTTATGATTAATTGTGTAGGCATGAAGCTTATTCTTGCTATACTAAATTGCTTAAATTGCCTATAATCACATAGAGATTACATGAGCACATATTTGTATGATATTTACTGAGGATTTTGGTACGAATAGTAAGCGTCCGGGTGAGACACATATATGATACATTGGACATGATGATCGGATATTGAGTTACGAGGGATGATATTATACCCCTCTTGATCTTCGATTTAGATCTGTCCCTCCAGAGTAGGTGATAACCCATGTTATTTTGGGCCTTGTGAGAGTTAGTATATGAAATTTGTACCATGATGATATATGAATTTTGTATCGGGTTATGTGATACATGGATTGTGTATCAGGGTGCATTTTATTATTGAGTCATTTTGGAGAATTTATTTCACCGCAAACTGTTACTTTCCATCCTTACATGCTAATTGGAGTACCGAATCCATTATTTGAGCATGTTGTCTTTTATTATTATATCTTAGTAGTGATAAGGTTATTTCTATGATATAAAGACATGCTTATCCGACGATAACTATGACTCCTGGTATTCATGATATTCTTTTTTGTTCACTTGGTGAATATTCGGAAGCATGTAGCCTCGTAATTACTTATTTGAGGTTAGACTTCATACTTATTGGGTACCAATTGTGGTGTACTCATATTATGCTAATGCACATCTTTTTTCGGATCCTCAGGTGGATCCTAGCAGAGCTTCTCGGTTTGAGCAAGGAGATTATATAGAGACATAGGGTGAGACTACATGGTTTACTTCGCTATTCATGAATCCCTATTCTTTTATATTATTCGTGTTTGTTATATTTTAGATAGTTGTTATGTATACATAATTGTTCTGGATTTCATAGTTTTCTCGTGTACTTGTGCCACCTAGCCTTGGGGGTGGTGTATAGGTCGTATTTGGGATTTTATCAGATATTACTACTGTTTTGGACCAATAGTTTCTTAATTTATGAAATATATTATTGTTAATGAAAGAAAATGGAATTTGAATTGTTGATTGTGAGTTAGCTTACTTAGCAAGTTCGGCTAAGAGCCATCATGACCTCATGGGATTTTGGGTCGTGACAATCCTAAAATTGTTGAGCTCTTCAGGAACTATGACTACATTAGCTAACAAATCCAGGTGCCTCACTTCCCGGATTCAACCTATTTTAAACAATTTAGATACCTCGTCCACGATGAATTGGTTTCGAGGGAAGAAAAGCAGTTACTTTTTTTCACAGGAGGATGATCCGGATCATCGTTGAGCTTGTGAGTAACCACCTCCGGTAAAATGCATGTAATTTATAAGTGGGACTAGGCAAAGATATCTACAAATTTTATAAATTTGTGTATTGGTTGGGGACAAAGGCTCGAACATAGGAGTACCTTGTTTTCTGGTTGGTTGACGAAGAGGAGGAATTCCTCGATCTCGTCCATTATTTATTTTTGCGACATCGGTATCCTCTTAATCTTTGAAGGCTCTTGGGACATTAGGTGGTTTTGATTCTTCTCCCATAGAATAGTTGTCCCCTCGCTCATTTGTCTCCATCCTCGTGTTGGTAGACAACATCGATTGTAGTAATTACTATTTTGGATTTGTCCCTACTCTGCTCTGCTCGTGAACTCACTTCGTAGGTCGCTGGTTGCTCTCGTCGCACTTTCATTATCCCTGACAAGGTAGGAAACTTCACGACTTGGTGGAAGGTTAACATGACCGCCTGTATGAAGTGGAGAAAGGGCCTTCCCAGGATGATGTTGTAAGACATGTGACATGTCATGACAGCAAGCATCGGGTCTTGGACTATTCCTCCAGCATAAATCGGCAAGAGGATATTCTATCGGGTCATCAAACTAGCTATGTTTTATTGTGTGAATTTTCTTATCGGCTAGTAGAATCTCTTCTATGGTTGAGAGTTGAATGATATTGGCCGAACTACTTGGGTCAATTAGCACACGCTTAATTTTAGAAGTTCAAACATGAAGAGAGATTACTAGTGTGTCATTGTGCAGGATCGAGATCTCGTTGTAGTTTTTGCTACTAAAAGTGATTGGATCAAGCTCTGAGTTATTTCGATCTCTCTTTCAAAGGAGACAAAGAACTTAGTGTTTTTGGATGATGAGTACGTGACACAGTTGACCTATTCTCCATCAAATATCATGTGGATTATCTGCTTCATGGATGGAGGCTTCCTTGGTTCCTTACTGTTTCGGTTTATCCTTAGATGTTGCTTGTCCCGGTCACTGAACAACTGCTTCAAGTGCCGGACCTTGAATAATTGCGCCACTTCGGCTCGCAAATGCTTATTGTCTCCGGTTAGGTACCCATGAGTGTTATGGAAATTACACTGTATGTTCCGGTTCCTCTTGTTTGGGTTTGAGTCGATCTCCCTTGGGAATATGGCCTCCTTGATATCCTTTAAGTATGTCACCGGTTCGGCGGGCTTGACGCTGAAATTATATTCAGATAATCCTGGGGGCCTCGAATCTCTTGGTGGTGGCTTGTAGGGCCATGCCACATCTCTCGTAACCAGCCCCTGGCTACTCTTGATGGGCTCTGGTCTTGAGTTCGATCTTTGTAGTAGTGGGGATGAATAAGGATTGAACCAACCACCTGAATTGCTTCAGGTTCTGGTATGCCTTTTGGTCTTTCTCGAAACCATCCTCTTACTTTAATTAGCACCGAAATTCTAAGGTCATCTTCAATTCGAATCTTGGATGTATACCTGGGGTTCACTTCATTCAAAGTTTTAGCAGAGAATTCTCACAGGCTCTCCTTTAACTTTATTGAAGCATCAGAGTTGTTTGAGTTTATACTGTTGATAAATGCCGCTACAGCCCAATTCTTCGATATTATAGGCAACATCATTCTTTCCTATTGGAATATCTCTATGAAGTTTCTGAGCAACTCACCCTCTCGTTGCTTTATTTTGAAGATATCTTCCTTGTGGGTTCTGACCTTTCGGGCCCTCTCATTGGCCTTCATAAAAATATATGCAAGCATAGCAAACAAATCAATAAAATATTCAAGTAAAAGTTTATACCGGGTTAAAGCTCATTTTGTGAGTGTTTGGCCAAATTTATTGAGCATGAATGATTCGATCTCGTCCGGCTGTAAGTCGTCCCATTGATACCAGTCTTATAGGATGGCATATGCTCATGCAAATTTGTTGTCTCGTCTTATCTCAGTATATATGGCATTTTTAATATTTTCAGAATGAGCATCGCAGTTGCACTAAATTTAAACTGAAACTTTGCATACTTATTGGTATATGTTCCCCCTGAAAACCACTAAGCCCCAAGTATCTGATCCATCTAGACATGTATCTCCTGCAAAATGCTACGCAGCTCAGCCTATACATTTCTTATGGTGTTTGCATGATCCAGGATCTGCTCATTTTGACTCCCGGACCACGAGAGACCTTATATGCTACCGTATGTTGCAATATATGTTGGGGTCTCAGTCACAATGGGATGATAAGACATGGTTATTTCAGGGCAAGTTTAGTCGGTGAAAGAGGCCATAACATTCTTGATACGCGTCAAGAATGTGTTTTGTGTAGCTAGTATGTTTTCCACCACCTTCTCGAGTCTGAAACTCTTCTTAGTTACATCATAGTTACCCTGGAATGATATCGGCGGCCTCTTTGCGGTGCATATCATTCTATGTGATACTCGTTATTGCTATCGTTTTCATCATCAAGAGCCCAGACTTCAGCTAGAAGTCGCACCTGAATTGCTTTGTGCAAATAGGACTGGTTATCCTCCTACTACAGTCCTCCAAAGTGTTGTGGACCTTGTGGGTCCTCAGACATCTCTAGGCTTAGTGGGTTAATCAATGGTCATGGTATAGCTTGCTAACCATATACATGTAGGTTTTCATGCTGAGTCTCAAATATGGCCAAAGGTTGATACCGATTAAGCTTTTGGTGGTTTACAAAAGGGCCTAAAGCAAAAGGATCAAGATGATATCTTTGTTACCTATCCCCACAGACGACGCCAAACTCTTTACCGAGAAAATAGTTTATCCGCTTTAACCATTATTTTAGTAAAAAAAGGGAGGTAAATGGCAAGTGAATCGTGAGTGATCCAAAAGTCTTTGGTTGTTAGTGTCATCTGTATAATCCGTGTGAAAACTAAGATAAAAATCGAAGGAAAGAACAACAAGACAAGAGCTGAAATAAAATAAAATAAAATAAAGAGCTTTACATATGTGAAAATATTCTTTCTTCCACAGATGATATAGAGAGAGAGTGAAAGAGGATTTTTCCAGGGATGATGATCATCTCCTCTCTCTTCTATGAGAAGCTATCTATATTAAACAAGGAAGCGCCCTTATTGACGACCCTTTAAAAGTGCTAAAAGGCTATTGAAATGGCATCTTTGGTTTAACACAGAGCTCAAAGATCGATGGTGTCAGAAGGTTGATGAGAATGTGCACCAGCTGGCATCAGAGTCAGGGCTAAAAAGAAGATATGTTGGGCCCGATGCTATGGCTTAACCGGTCAACTGGTGGCCTCGATCATCCGAGATGACACAGTTGCCTCAAGACACTGGCGACAATAATCTTGAAGCCCCAATGGGATCCACCGGTCACAATATCCTGCATGCCTTATTCCTATCAGACCGTGACTTCCTCGTGTCACTCCCCCATCGATCTATCTCGCTGGTCCGAATTTCACCCGTACAGTGATGACACAAAAGTTATGTACACCATTAATATATATAAATTAAAAGAGATATATTGTAACAACTAGCCTACTATAATCAGCCACATGAAACTGTCTCGCACAACTATCTTATATATTGATGTTGCACCACTTGTTACTATTCAATTACTATATTATTCTTTCACGACTCGAAATCCAACCGTCGTGACCGTGATGGCGTCTAACATTGAACCCGCTAGATAAGCCAACATTACCAGTTATTCTAACTTGTTCCTCTATTATTTAGCATTTAAAAAGTGATATACAAGTACAAATAGAAATAAGAGTGTGAAAGAAAGGAAATCTATCAACTTAATTACATAATTATAAAAAAAAGAATTCATAATAACAACTCCCAGGATTTGGTGTCACGATTTCACGGACTGTCTATGAATACTACAAATAGAGGTCTGAATAAACAAGTACTACTGCCTCAGAAATACATAAGACAAGAAAGAAGTAGGATAGAAGGTGACGCCAAGGCGCGAACGCCTGCAGGACTACCTCTGTCTCGCCTGGTGGACTGAAGAAAGCCTCTTCGATCAGTGTCCACTGGGTCCAGTACCGGGATCTACACAACAAAAATTATGCATGTGTAGTATCAGTACAACCGACCCCATGTACTGAGTAAGTGCCGAGCCTAACCTCGGCGAAGTAGTGACGAGGCTAGGACACGACAAGTAATATCACCTGTGCAGTTTAAATAAAATATAACAGGAAATAACAACAAGAAGTAAAAAGCTAAGGGGATGCAAATATTGAAATGACGGAACGAGGCAACTGATCAAATATCAAAAATAACAACGAGGATTAACAACACGAAATAAACAAGTGAAAAGAAACGGCACGGCATGTCCCCTCGTGCTAAAGTATCATAAACACGGCACGGAATTTCCCCTCGTGCATAAAATATCACAATCACGGTACGGAATGTCCCCTCGTGCATAAATATCATCAACACGGCACGGAATTTCCCCTCGTGCATAATAATCATAAACACGGCACGTAACGTCCCCTCGTGCATAAATAACATAAACGTGACACAGAATGTCCCCTCGTGCATAAATAACATAAACATGACACGGAATGTCCCCTCGTGCATAAATAACATAAACGTGGCACAGAATGTCCCCTCGCGCATAAACAACATAAACATGGCACAGAATGTCCCCTCGTGCATAAATAACATAAACATGGCATGGAATGTCCCCTCGTGCATAAACAACATAAACATGGCACAGAATGTTCCCTCGTGCATAAGTAACATAAACAACAGTTTGGCAAGAAAATCAACAACAAGAAACCGTAAGTGCAAAGAAAAAATCAACAGGAATAATACCATCCCGGCAAGGGACACAACTATAACCAATCCAACACAAGTGTATCGTTTAACCAAATTGTAACGACCCAGCCGGTCGTTTTGTGTGTTGGGACTCCATTCCCGTGAATGAATCTTTCCATAGCGACTACTCGTGCCTTATGACTTGTGTGGGCAGTTAGTTCGAGATTCGGAAGTGATTTGGCCAGTTCAGGAACACTTGGTTCCTAAAGGCTAACCTATTTGGCTAATTTTTGTTCCGAGCAGCATTTTGAGCAAACGACCTCGAAATCAAGTTTTGACAGCTCCAGCAGCTCCGGATGATGATTTCGGACTTGGGAGTGTGTTCGCCTCAGGTTTCTGATGACCCGGGAGTATTTCGGCACCTGAATTAGAATTCAGGATTTCATAAGATTTTGAATTCATCCTGGAATTGGAACTCATGATATCATGGTCCGAATGGAATTTCGGAACTGGAAATAGTTCTGTATAGTCATTTATGACTTGTCCGCAAAATTTGGGGTCATTCCGAGAGGTATAGACCCGTTCGGCGTATCGGTGAGCCATTTGAATTTTCTTGAAATCCTAAGTTTGAAACTAAGGGGTTTTGGAGAGTGATTCTTGGTTTGAATGATGTTTTTAGTATTCTGGGAGCTCGAGTGAGTCCGTCATGTGATTTGGGACTCGTTGGTATAATTTGTCGAGGGCTCGGGTGGGCCTAGGGGTCTCCTAGACCCCGAACGGGGTCAAAAACCAGCAATTGAACTGCTGGTGGGAATTTGCTGGTGTGACCGCACTTGCGGTCCATGAGCCGCAGGCGCGAGGTTCGCACCAGCGGAAATCAATCGCAGGTGCGGCTCCTTCCGCTGAAGCGGCCTTTTCTCCGCAGGAGCGGCTCCGCAGGAGCGGACCAGACTCTGCAGGCGCGAGCAATCCCCAGGGCCCAGACCATCATAGGTGCGGCCAATTTCCCGCAGGTGCGAGTCCGCACCTGCGATCCAAAGTCCGCACGTGCGAGAATTCCCCCCCAGTGCCCAGGCCTTTTTCTGGAGGAGCGACCCTTTTCCCCCAGGTGCGAGTCCGCACCTGCGATCCAAAGTTCGCAGGTGCGGAAATTGCTGGGCAGACCTATAAATAGCCCACTTCGTGAATTTTCATCCAAAAATCAATTTTTCCTCCATTGTTAACGACCCCAAGAGCTCCAGAACGACTGTTTCAGCCCAATTACCTCAGCTAAGTAATCCTTAACCCTCCGCATGTCAATTTTTTCCGTTCTTTGAGAATTTACTCTTCCTAATTCATTGAAATTCATAAGAAATTGTTGGGGGAAGAAAGAGGGGTTTGATGAAAATGTGAATTCTTCTTTTTGGGCCATTGAGGGATGATTAATTGAGTTAATCTTGATCCTTAGGCGACGTATATCGTGTTTCTTCAAGAATTATAATTTTGCGGACGCCGAGGCTCGGAGTGGAATTTCCAAAGTACGTCAAGAATACGTTTTTAAGGAAATATTTGATACGTCAAGAATACGTTTTTAAGGAATTATTTATACAAACACTAACACACATGGCACATGAATCAATCAAGGATGGATCAATTTCTTTTTATTATTATATTATATATAATTTTTTTTTATAAGAGTTTAGAGCAATAATTTCGAGCAAGTATGTAAAGAGTCACTACAAGAGCCAAGAATTTATC
>MDKH01225353.1:0-12461 GCA_005239495.1 Nicotiana undulata | reverse complement strand
TACACTGCTCGGAATGACCCCAAATTTTGCGGACAAGTCAAAAATGACTGTACGGAACTATTGTCAGTTCCAGAATTCCATTCGGACCATGATATCACGAGGTCAAATTCCAGGATGAATTCCAAATCACATGAAATCCTGAACTCTAATTCAGGTGCCGAAATACTCCTGGGTCATCAAAAACCCGAGGCGAACACACTCCCAAGTCCGAAATCATCATCCGAAGCTGCTGGAGCTGTCAGAACTCGATTCCGAGGTCGTTTGCTCAAAATGCTGCTCGGAACCAAAATCAGCCAAATAGGCTAGCCTTCAGGAACCAAGTGTTCCTGAACTGGCCAAAACACTTTCGAATCTCGAACTACCGGCCCACACAAGTCATAAGGCACGAGTAGTCGCTATGGGAAGAGTCATTCACGGGAACGGTGTCCCAACACACAAAACGACCGGCTGGGTCGTTACACAGCTAAAGCTGCATTTTGCCAAGTCCAAATTCCCCGTTTGCCACCCAAAATCAAGCCCGAGCCCCTAGGGACCCCAACCAAACATACCAACGCATCATATATGATCATTCAAACTTAGTCGATCCTTTGGAACATCAAAAACAACATCAAAACTCCAAAAACTCATCGAATTCAAGCCTATGAACATTGAAATTTCTAAATTTCACCAACGATGCCGAAACAACCCAAAACAACCCCGATTGACCTGAAATTTTGCAGACACATCCAAAATGACTATACGAACCTGTTTCAACTGTCGGAATTCAATTCTGACCCCGATAGCCTATTTTCCACTGCACCGGAAATCGCCAAAAACTAACTTTCGCCAATTCAAGCCTAATTCTACACCGGACATCACAAAACTATTCCGAACACACTCCTAAGTCCCAAATCCCCTAACGAAGCTATTCGAGCCATAAAATCTTTATTCCAAGATCATTTACCAATAAGTCAATTCCGGGTTGATTTTTCCATCTCTAAGGCTATTTTTAGAGACTGAGTGCCCAAATTCCTTCTATCATCACTCTGAACCCGAGCTAATCAATTCTATCATATCATGAACAGTCTAACCAAGCTACGACAAGGCAGAAACAGTGAAAATAAATGCATGTTCTATGTAACGACCGGCCGGGTCGTTACATTCTCCCCCTCTTAAACAAACGTTCGTCCTCGAACGAGTCTAGAAACATACTTGGAGTCTCAAAGAATGGTAATGATACAAAACATGGAGAAAACAAAGAAGGAGTTTTTGAATATCACGACCAAGAAAGAGTGATGCTAAGTATCTCTAATCCTCCAATGGAAAAGAAAATGCCTCAAAAAGTTGGCAAAACATGAGCCGATAAGAGAAAATAGAGTTCTTAAGGAAAGATGAACCCGTTCTATCATATTATATCCAACCTTAATCCAAAACCCTTCATTGCATTCCAAAAAATCCCTACGTGATTTCAAGCCGAGTGAGCTTACATTAGTGGTAATTTACATGAGGGGCAAGCCTATGGTACTTAAAGCCGTACTTGCGACATTCTTTTGAGAGAGATGAGCGAACCTTTCACAAATCTTTGAATTGAGTGCTATGATGGTATTCTATAATCTCATGTTTTAGTCTATTATTATATTCTAATTTACTACACTTCAGTTGAGTTTGAGCTTTAATCGCTAGTGTTTTGCACTAATGGTGTATTTTATGCCTTGTAGGAGTGATTCCGAGCTACGTAGATGGTATGGAATAAATTCAAGTTATTTGGAGATTTAAAGTCTGAGTAAAATCCCAAGTAATTGGGCCGGGATCATGTTCGGGGATCAACGGATGATAGTGCAACGAAACGAAGAATCGAGTAGGCATATAGCACACTGTCTAGTAAACTACACATAACTTTTCGATCAGATCTTCGTTTGGGCTCCACAATATATTGTTGGAAAGCTAATTCAAAGATATACAACTTTTATGATTTATATGTTTTCAAATTCCCAACATAACAGGGTAATAAGTGCGCGGTAAGTGCGAGGCCTCACACTAACCGCGCATATGTGGCAGAAAGTGTGAAAAGTGCACGGCCAAGTGCGCGGGCACCCTTCCAGATGAGCGGCCGCACACGTATTGTCCGGGAAAAAGTGTCCTTTTTCGCGTAGGAGAAGTTGCATGTGTTTGGGCCCGAATCTACTTGGTATATATATATATATATATATATATATATATATATGTATAGAAAAATGTTATTTTTGGGACTTTTGACACATCTAAGACCTGAGGCTAAGGAGAAGTTGGAGAAGCAAGAGCACAAGGAATCCATCATTCAATACCAATTCAAGACAAGGGTTTGGATTATTTTATGTTTTTTTTACTTTAAACTTAATTGTGATGAATTACTCCATTTATATGGAGTATTTCTTTTTAGGGTTTGATGGATTTTGTGTATTGATACTTGTTTGTGGATAATTAACTCTAGTTTTATGTATTGAATAATTTTGGATGTTTTAATCATTGCTTCTATATTCACTAGTTCACGTAATCGAGAGAGGCATAACTTGTGATATTGTTGCTTTATATTTTGTTGGTTGAAGTCATTAATTCTTCTTAGTAATCGAAAAGGCTAGTTGAATTGTTGATTAAACTAAGTTA
This sequence comes from Nicotiana undulata, assembly GCA_005239495.1. Lineage (NCBI taxonomy): Eukaryota > Viridiplantae > Streptophyta > Magnoliopsida > Solanales > Solanaceae > Nicotiana > Nicotiana undulata. The sequence continues at coordinate 9,839 of MDKH01225353.1, read as the reverse complement.
GGAGGATAATCGAAAGAGGTTCTCCTAAAGACCAATCCACTACGAATTCTTGCATATCTTCACGTACTTAGAATTGGTTCATCTTGTGAGGTTGAGACTTAATCGAGAAAGGAGTTTCTACTAATCAATTGAACTAATAACCAAGTGAATTCGAGAGACTCACTTGAACATTAGAAGTGAATTATCTAGAGTTAAATCTCAAACATGCATCTTGCACACCTATCCTATCAACCCTTTTCTCCCCCAATGATATCTTTCCTTACTCGTTACTTGTGTCAAGTGTCAAGTGTCATTAGTCAATAAATTAGTCTCTTAGTTAATTTTTGTGATGACCCAAGGGGTCATTTTATGAATTTAGAATTCGTTCTAGGCTTATTAGCCATAAAAGATTAATTTTAACTACCTCGATTTACGTGCACAGTACGGGCGTGAAACCGGAAAGCTTTTATGTGAAAATATAAGAAATAATAATTTTTAGAATTAAAAATTTTGTTTCAGTTGACTTGAGTCAATATTTTGAGTAAACGGACCCGGATCTATGTTTCGACGATCCCGAGAGGTCAGCAGTAAAATATGGGACTTGGGCGTATGCCCAGAATTGAATTCTAAGGCCCCAAGCTTTAGAAATCAACTTTTTAAAGAAATTTTTTTGCTGAATTATTAATGAAATAAAGAAATGAATTAACGTTTGAAACCGTTGGTATCGGGACCGTATTTTTGTTCTGGAGCTCGATACAGGTTTGTTATGATATTTAAGCATTGTCTGCGAAATTTGGTGAGAATCGACTTTATTTGACGTGATTCGGACGTCCGGTTGATAAATAGTGTACTTTAAGTGTTCTTGAGAAAAATAATGAGTTTTGAGATTTAATTCATAGTTTTACATGTTATTTTCACGATTTGATCGCACAAGAAAGTCTGTATGATGCTTTTAGACTTGCGTGCATGTTTGGTTTAGAGCCCCGAGGGATCGGGTGAGTTTCAAATAGATTTGAGTTGTATTGCGCTCGTTCTTTCTTATGCTTCGACGTCGTTTCTTCAAGCATAAATGATATCATATTGAACAAATGAGCTACGATTTCTATTTTGAATGAAGTATTAGATCCGTATCGTAATTACGGACCCGTAGAAAAAAGAATCATTGAATTTGGACATCGTATGAGAATTTTATGGTCATTTTACTAAGGTTACCAAAATTTTCAGGTTAATTACGAAATTGCCAATGACGGCGTATTAAAAATCTGCATTTTTTGCAAAATATTAAAACCTGCATATCTCCTTCATTATAAAGTCAAATTTAGTGATTCAAAAGCCTATCTTGACTATAATTTCACAAGAAATCCATTGGAAACATAAAAATCAAGTTTCGGAATCGTTTAACACGAGAAACGAGGTAGAATAGTTGGCAGAAAAATATATATAAAACGAGCAAACTTCTTCTTCTTCTTCAAATTTTTGAACCCCACAGCCCTAAGAACGAATTTCTTCACTAAATATCATCCTCAAGTCATAGGTAATCAATTCTAAACTTTACTCTTTCAATTACTCATTATTTTTCATCACTTTTAAATAAAAAAACTAAGAACTTTCATGGTAAAAATTTAGGGTTTTGGTAGAATTAGGAAATTTTATAAAAATCGAATCTTTACGTCGAATTGAGGTCGGATGTCGAAACTAATTGTATATTTGGGTTCGTGGGTGAATGGGTAAACGTAATTTGGTCCGAACCCCGAGTTTAGACCAAGTGAGCCCGGGGTCGGGTTTTCACTTTTTTTTAGAAAACTTAAGAAAATTGTAATTTTCAATAAAGTTAGTTCCTTTAGCCTTAATTAATGATATTGAGTTAATTATCATTATATTCGAGCAAGTTAGAGCAAGAATCTAAATGAAAAGTTGTAATTGAGCAATGAGTGGCCTACGAAATTGAGGTAAGTGTTTGGTCAAACTTTGACTTGAGGGAATAGGAATCCCCACTTGTTTGCTATGTGAAATGCATGTGTGTGGTTTATAGGTGAGGTGACGAGTATCTATGCACCACCAAATTGCCTGTTAAGCATGATCCGTTTTTCCGTTCTCAACTTAATTGATTCTTGTCTTAATTTTTTTGTATGTTCATTATTGTTTCTATGACTAATTGGCCTTGTTATTTTGTTGTTAAATATTGTTGTGGTTATTTTGGAAAGAGTATTGGTTGTTTTAGCTGGTTCTCTTGTGGCACAAAACGGTTGAGCAGTTTGGCATTGTTTTTACGAGATATATATATTTATGTTTCCTGTTGGTTCCATGGTTGAGAGGATGTTGATGATGTTTGTGAGAAAAAAATACAGTTTCTTATTGATAATTGTTGAGGCAAAAATATTGTGAAAGGCTTGGCCTAAATTGTGAAATTTTTGAATAAATTGATATGATATGTCTGGTGGGAGTGGGTTGCACGCCGCAACAAGGAGTGATAAGGGTGGACAGGTGGGATCGGGTTGCACGCCGCAACAAGAGTAATAAGGGTGATATATTTAGGGAGGAGCAATAAGGGTGGACAAGTGGGAGCGGGTTGCACGCCGTAACAAGGAGCGATAAGGGAGGACATTTATATTTTTACTGAATTTCAAAGAAAAATAAATATTTGAAAAGCTTAAAGGTTTATTTTACTATTCTTCATATTTTTGGCACTAATTTTATTTAAAGTTTAAAGTTTGGAAACTTGGAAATTATTTGAGGATTGGTTATAGCTGAGACCTGGAAAAGCCGGTTGAGTTATTTTATTGTTGTTGCAGTATTTATTTACTTGTTTAGATTTCCTTCTCGCTTCATATATTATTGTCACAGGTTATATTGCTAAAGTCACGTCATAGCCTTGTCACTACTTCGTCGAGGTTAGGCTCGGCACTTACTCAGTACATGGGGTCGGTTGTACTGATACTACACTCTGCACTCTTTTGTGCAGATCCAGGTACTAGCCAGCAATAGAGATTGTTAGAGCAGCTATCCATTCATTCGGAGACACGAGGTATATCTGCCGACATTCGCAGATCCCGAGAGTCTTCTCCTATTTTTATAACATTTTTTTAGTATATTCAGAACAATTACACTATTTTTTCAGCCCAGTATTTGTAGTATTCCTTAGTAGTTCGTGAATAGTGACACCATACTCTGGGGTAGTTCTAGATTTATTTATATAATTAGTTCGTGGCTCGGTTTAATTAACTGTTTATTGTTTTATATTATGGATTATTTATTTAAAGCCATTAGATTAAGTGTTTATTTAAAATTATTTTATCCTGTTTAAATGGTTAATTAAGGGAAATAGTTAAGAGAACTCTAACATTGGCTTGCCTAGCAAGTGTGGTGTTAGGCACCATCACGATCCCTAAGGTTGGAAATTTGGATCGTGACAATTTTAGCTTTAAATCACATACTTCTCAATTGTTGATCATCTTGAATAACAATATAGTTACAAACTACGACAATAACTCTTTAACTCCAATCCTTGTGGATACGATATTATAATTTACTAGACTAGCGATCATATTTTAGTGTGTATTTCAAGCTCGTCATGCTACATTCTAAAGTGATATGCAAACAGAGAGTAAAAGAGGAGGAGTTTGGGATCCACAATGACCTACATGAAAGAGCGAGCTTCCTTGATGAATTAAGTCAACTCTTGATGCTCAAGTGTCATATTAGAACTATTTGTGCTTAAAAGTTCAATCCATTGCCTTGTTAATAATACATAAGTGTGTTGGTAATTGTTGGTCCCAATTGATGTGTGATTGACACATTTTTTATTAGCTGGAATAGCTCTTAACTTGGGGAGGTGGGAATTTTCTTATTTACTCGAGGACAAGCAAAATCTTAAGTTTGGGGGAGTTGATGAGTGGGGATTTTGGTTACTTATTAGCACCTTTTTGCTTTCGTTTTAGTCCAAAAACGTTTAATTGTGTTCCCTAATACTGATAAAATATGCTTAATTGCAGGAATGGTGGAAAATGAGCCTAAAAGATGAAATCCAACTCAAGAAGGAGCCTAAAAAGAACAAGCACAAAAGCTCTAAAGTTCAGACCACAGATTATCATCTACGACGGCAAATTGTGAAGCAAATCCCATCAGAGACCTGTGAGAAGTGCGGTCCGCACATGAAATGTGCGGCTGCAGGAGCAAGGCAAGACCGAAGGTTCATAGAACATGCAATTCAAGTTCTACGGAAGTACATATCACACAATTATTGTGCGACCGCAAAAGATGAGCTATGAGGTCGCAGTTGCATTTGTGCGGTCCGCAAAAGAGCCATGTGTGGATGCACTCAGAAATGTGTGGACCGCAAAAATAGAGAGATGCGGCTGCGGTTCAGAATTGTGCAGCCGCAAAAGTCCCTTCCTGCCAAGTTGAAGAAAAGTGCGGTCCTCACATGGAATTGTGCGGCCGCAGAATCTCTGAAAGGGCAACTTTGTCTGAAAAATTCCAGCATTGTATAAATAGAATAGTTTCACCTTTTGAGATTAACTTTCGTAACTTTTGACATCAGCATCCGTTTACTTTGCTCCTTTTAGTAGTTTTAGCTATTTTGAGCTTTTTGAATATTAGTTTTATCATTTTAATCATTAATATGAGTTTAATTATCACTTCTTCTTCTTTATTTTCCAATTTAAGCATGAGTAGCTTGATTTTTACTAGGGTTGTGGCCCAGTCCTAGTGTGTAAACTTAATGAATGGTTGATTTATTGCTTGTTTATGGTTAGGTGTTGATTATCTAGCCTTGTTCTTGATTTTAATTGAAGATTTAATGGTTGCAAACATTATTTCATGCCTAATTGACTTGGTCTCTACTTGAGAAATAGAAACTTAGTCTAGGAAAACTTGGCTAGCAAGGAATTGGATCAATCGAAAGATTGATAAATCCAATTAAAGGGCTGAACCTAGAGATAGTAAAACCCGACTTGAGCTTATTATCAATTGCTTTGTTCAATGCCCATTTGGACTTGAGAAAGACAAATTGGGAAAAATCACTCTCTAACCGAGAGGTATTGAGTGGGTACTTGTCGCGCCCCCTTTTTCCTCGCGGAGATCGGGTTCATGACATTCAGTTGAGACAACTCATTCCCGTTGGGAAAGGGGTTTACATTTTTTTTGAAGAGTCGCCACCTAACGATTGTGAGGTGCATTAGGGCACCTAAGGGGTTTATCTATAACCAAGTTGTTAACCAGAGATAGGGTAAGGGCTTGAAATTATCCTAAGGGAAAGGTGTTAGGCACCCCTCAGGATCCACTAGTGTGGTTCCCGGCCAAACAACTTTTGTGAATTTATACGATTTTGGCAAACAAACAAGTAAGGGCTCAAATAAGAGGGGATTTAAGTCTAAGTACACAGATGTTTGAAAACAATTAATGGAAAAGGGTTTGATTTTGAAAAGAGTTACAATCTAAGCATGCGAAAGTAAAAGGTATCCTAGGTTTATAATAATATGTATCACATCAATGCAATACCCGGTATGACACTCCTCAAAGAGGGGCTACCATGGTATTAGCGCACGGGTCATCTTATCCATATTCTACCATTTCCCACCCCGTGAAGGTAATTAAAGCGCGTGTTGGTCACGAACTCTATTGCATGTTGTTACCCGTCCCTTCCTATTAGTCCCGTAGGAAATTAGGACTCCTATTCTAAAAGGGCTAAGCAGTACCTCAGGTTTTAAAGGTAAAAATTCTAGGGCGACAGATAACAGAATAGGTAGGACTACACATTAGGGAGTTCCTAAACATGATGTCTAAGTGATAATAACATAATCCATTTACATAACTCAGAGAGGAAGTCCTAGTCAGGCTTGCCTACTGATTTTAACATGCTGGTAGTTAAACATGATCACAAAGACAGATCTGGTTTTATTTATTGTAATTGATTTCCTAAGGCTTGCCTAGGTGTAAAATAACATGCAGCAGTAGTACATATTTGTTAAGGTTTTTGATTACCAATATTTGTAGCATGTGATTCTAAGTGTGTACAAAAGACTGATTTCCAGTTTATTTAGAACAGGGGACTGTTTCAGGCATGTGTTTAGACTAAGTAAGCGAGTATGATTCTATTGCATAATGTCTAATGTAGCATGATAACTTAAACATGATTTTCTATATGAATACAGGATCACAGCATTATGCATAACTTCAGGAACAACACAGGTGACAGATTTTAATCATTGTTTACCTAGAACAGGATCTCTACGTGTGTAGCATGGTAAAGCATAATTGCAGATTTGTTAACATGATTATTCTAAGGCGTGCTTTTTTAAATTACATATTTTCAGAATCCTATAGACAGAATCACATTGTAGTAGTTTTTCGTTGTTATTATTGATCCTATACACAGGATTTCTAAGTGACATAACAATAAGATGCTGAAACAGTGTTCATGAATCCTAAAGAGCATGATTTCTAATGCACGATATGCTTTGCACATGTTAGTCCTAAACATGATTTATATTGCACACATAGGGAATGTAAACCTAATAGCATGGTTTCTACCCTTTAACATTTATGGCATGCATAGCTACCTTTCCCCTTTTCACTATCCATCCCCCAATAGTTGTTTACAAATAATTATTATAGACCATTTGCATAAATTACATAACTGAATAAGGAAAATAAGAAGTTACACTATAGGGAGCCTACCAATAGGCCCAAGATCTCCAGAAGTTCTCAATGCCATCATTGTTTCACAGTCTTTCATATAATCCGGGTGTGTCAGAGTTCCCTAAGGACCTCAAGGGATCCCGGGCAGTGCTCACACCCAGATTTTTCATAGCCAAGAGAGAGTAAGTGCAGTGTGGAAAGGCCAGCTCTTGTGTGTCAAAGTTCAGAGGGAGCTCAAGGGTCCCTAAGCAATGCTCACACAAAGGGGCAGAACCTAATATCTAAGAATATAGTGAGAGTGTTTGATGTAGTTTGAAAAGGTAAGTAAGAAAGGAACAGTACTGGATTGATCCAATAAATAAAGAAGTTTTATGAAAATAGGAATTAACCAGTAGTAAAACGACTTTTGAAAACAGTGTGAACACTTATGAGAAGTCAGCAAACAATTTGAACAGGTACAACATCATTCCAACACAGATTTCACTCAGGGGTTGTGGGTATGGGGACACATTGAACACACATGGTGAAATAGATAATGACAGAAGCACAGAAGCTTTTCAAAAGTTTATAGGATTAAGGAATTAGTCATACAGCTAATAGTACGGACATAAGGCATGGATTTCAGAACAGGCAGGTGAGAATGTAATTACACTAGACAGAATCAGAATTACTTAGAGATCTTAGGTAATTTAGCAAGCAGATTAGACCAGAACCTCAATAAACAAATTAAGCAAGCAATTAAACATGGGACAGAATCAGGTTGAGGCCTACTAGAGAGAGCAGCAGGCAGATCCTTAGTCATGCTAGTCATAAGTTAAACAGGATAAAATTAAACAGGGTAGTCCAGGCATGCCAGGTGAAACAATATAAACATACCCATTACACAACAACCAAATAGTAGGCATGGAACAAGACTGGAAATCATTGAATTGAAGCAATAGCAGAACACATAGAGTTTTGGGACTTGAAATTGAATCAGGACACACAAGTTAAGGAGAGAAAAACACATAATATAAGGTTGTTGTGGTGCAATAACTAGCCTTGGCCTCCAACCGGCTAGTTCAATGAGAGTAGCAAGTAACAAGAAAGAGCAGAAAGCTTTTAAGTGTAAGAGAGTTATTGAACTAGTGTTCCTGTCTTTGCTAATGAGAGAATAGAGTATATATGTCGCGCCCCCTTTTTCCTCGCGGAGATCGGGTTCAGGACATTTTGGGTTGAGGCAACTTTTTCCTCTTGGGAAAGGGGTTTGCATTTTTTAGAGTCGCCACCTAACGATTTTAAAGGTGCGTTATATAATGATTTAGCAGTTATAGCTATTTAACGATTCCCGGCCAAATAGCTTTTGTGAATTTGTATGATTTAGCAGACAAGACAAATAAAGTCTCAAATAAGAGGGGATTTAAGTCCTTAAGCATGCAAGGGGTTTGAAGCAGTTATATAATGGCTAAGTTTCGAAAAGAGTTTTAATATAAACATTTAAAGTAAAGGATATCCTAGGTTCGTGAAAATATGGATCACATCAATGCAATACACGGTATGACACTCCTCTGAGAGGGCTACACGTGGTATTAGCGCATCGGTTATCATGTCCGTATTCTACCCTTTCCCACCCCATGAAGGTAACTAAGGCGCATGTTGGTCACGAACTTTATTGTGTGCTATTACCCGTCCCTTCCTATTAGTCCCGGAGGAGGTTAGGACTACTATCCTAAAGGGAGGTACTAGGCGGACCCTCAGGTTTAAAAGGTAAAATTCTAAAGCGAAAAGTAAAGAACACACATGACTATAGTAAATGGGAACACATAGGAGCACATAATAGGCTCAAATTTACCTCCGCAGATAATGCACATAATTAGCACGACTCAAACACATATGAGGGCAGTATTATAATTCAGAACCTAAGACATGGTGTCTAAGTGAGTTTAGAGAATAAACAGGCATGCAGATTTGTTTTTGTAACTTAGAAACAGGCCCTAATCGGTTTGCCTACTGATTTTAGCATGCTGGTGGTTAAACATGATCATAAAGACAGATCTGGGTTTTTATTTAATTGATTACCTAGGCTTGTCCAGGCGTAAAATAATATGCAACAGTTATTCAGATTGTTGGTGGTTCCAGATTATTATAGCTAATAGCATGCAATTATAGGTGCGGCAGATGTTCTGGGACTAATTACCAGATTGTTTAGAATAGGAGGACTATTTTAGATATCTGTGTTTAGGCTAAGTGGAATCAAACGAGTACGATCTTATAACATGATGTCTAATGCAGCATGATGCATGATGACCTAAACAGGATTTCTAAATGCACATAGAATCACAGCATGATGCATAGTTTCAGGAATAGCGTAGATGATAGTTTTTAATGTTGTTTTCCTAAAAACAGGATATCTAAGTGAGACATGATTGCGGTTTTGTTAACGTTATTATTTTTCCTATAGGCAGGATTTCTAAGCATACCACAAGATTACAGCATTATTGGAGCATGGTTTGTAAGAGATTCATGTCAACGATTAATCCTAGAGCATGACTTTCTAAGTGATAAAAATAATACCACAATGGGATGCTGAAACAATAAACATGAGACCTAAGAAGGAGGATATCTAATATGAGTCCTATATAGGATTTCTATTGCGCAGGCAGAGAAATAAGACCTAAAGAAAGATTTCTACCCTTTTAACAATTATGGCATGCATATTATCCCCTTCCCCTTTTTATTAACCATCCCCAAGAGTTGTTTACAAATTATTACAGGCCAATGAATAAATTACATAATTAAAAATGGAAAATAAGAAGCTATTCTATAGGGAGCCTTCAATTAGGCCCAAATCCTCCAAACCTCATTGCCATATGGTATTTCACAGCCTCTCATAATCCGGGTGTGTCAAAGTTCCCAAAAGACCTCAAGGGCTCCCGGGCAATGCTCACACCCAGACTTTGTGATGACCCAAAAGGTCATCCTAACATAATTTTAGCTAAATCTATGTTCCCAGGCCCCGAAAGCCTCCGTTAATCTCACCTTGATATACGTGTGCAGCCCGGGCATGTAGCCGGGAAGTCCTTATGTTGAAATTTGATGAAAATGGAATTTTATGATAATTAAATGAATAAAGTTGACTTTGGTCAACATTTTTGGTAAACGGACCCGGACCTGTGATTTGACGACCCCGAAGGGTCCGTAGGAAAATATGGGACTTGAGCGTATGCCCGGAATAGAATTCC